>JAIPMN010045593.1:0-19331 GCA_020650975.1 Apostichopus californicus | reverse complement strand
ATGTTTGCGTTTACTTCAGCGCATGGTAGCTGGAGCTTAGGTTTACCTCGGAGATAGGTTTACTTCACACCAGGTAAACCTAAGTCTAGGGTCTTTTTTCTATATATGTAAATGGTTGTAATCAGAGATGTTTAAGCTGAATGCACTGTAATGCATACCTTTAACAAGTATACAATGATAAATGGGCATTTTTAGCAAATCGTTATTTACGAAATCAAATTAATGAAACTAAAATATAACAGTTTTGCATGTAACTCCATTAATAATCTAATATCTAATCTAATCTAATAAGCTAATATTATGATTTTTTTTTTACACTAAAATCAATTCTAAATAATAAGTAAAAACTGTTAGCACACTGCTTATCCACTAAAGATCTTGTGTAAGATAATGTGTAAAAGTAAGTGGGCCTGACGTTTCGATCCTAGCAGGATCTTCTCTGACAAGTAACAGAAACTACAAGAGACAAACTACAACAAGCACAGATTACAGATAGGTTAATGAGCAGGGTGAACACAACATATAGTGATATAAGAGGATTAGTTGAAAAGGGGTGGAGAGAAGAAATAAACCAACAGGGGGAAGAGGAGAGGTAGGAGATAAACTGTAGAGAGACAAATACAAATTAAGTGAAGCGGGTAGTGAATAAACTGCAGAAGGACAGAGTTAGGAAATTGTGGAGAAAAGAAGTGCAAAAGACCAATGAGAAGAGGGGTGACAGAGGTAGAACAAGGGGATACCGAGGGGGTGGGAGAAGAAGAAAGGTTAGTCATGTCCTTCCTGAATGTTGAGCCCATGAGGTTGAATGGTGCGAAGGCGTTGCATCCACAGTGTCTCTCTGCTGAGTCGTACTAGGTCACTGCGATTTGACCGACATAATAATATATAAATATACCCAGCAAACACAAAACGTTATCATAGCAGTTTTAAAAGAGCCTCTAAAATATGTTTTTATAATGTTAAATGTGGTGTGATAAAAACGTCGGCATAACGTTTTTATGAGATATTAATGTAACTTCAATGTTATTTTAATGTTTTAACGAAAAATGTTTTGAAATAATAGCCTGAAAACGTTTTCGTGACATATTTATTACACCACAAATAACGTTATCAAAACAAAAGACGAAACGTTTTAATAACGTTTTTGTGTTTGCTGTTTGTGTTTGTTGGTTCATAACTATAGTTATGAACCAACTAACGATTAATGCGTGTATATACACTTATACATTTCAGGATGGTACATCGAAGGTAAATGCAGGCTGTACTGAAACTTGTTCTTGTAATAATAACGTCCTAACGTGCAGCTCGTACTCCTGTAGTGTTGATGCAACCTGTGTGAAAAAAGATGACGACCACCATTGTTCTTGCAATGAAACCTTGTGGGGAAACGGTGTGACGTCTGCGCATGTGCGAGACTGCCGATATATTTACGACCATGTTTCCACTGACGAATGCGTTTATAAATTGTACCCGTTTACTTGGCCAACCAATACATTCGATGTCTACTGCCAGGATGGTTGGATGGTGAGTTTCGCTTAAGAAGACATAAACCCAACCACCAATATTGGTATTTGTTATAGAGATTAGTGTCATGAACAACTTCCCTAACACAGCTACTGAAAATCTTATTGCACTTGGGAGATACAACATAATTTACTGTGCCTCACACATAAGGATTAACACCTAATCAAATCTAAATACGACATCATCAAGCCACAAGTCCTTCAACTTTTGATGTCTTTATTTACTTAAAGGTATATATTTTTAATGGAAAATGAACGACGAATCTGAAATATTGAAATTCTGGACATGACCTAATGATGGCATCAGAGTCAAGGAAGGTTAACATTCTATTTGAAAATATGAAAAGATAACAAAGGGTATAAGTAGAAGGTTACGGATCGCAGTGAAACTATGACGAGTACAAAGGTAATGAAAGATATACCAGACACGATACGGGGAGGGGCGTTGGGTGTGGGTGGGTTGAATGGTTGTGTTAGGAGAAGAATGTTAATCTGTTCCGTCTAATTACTTGATCTGATCGACAATTTGAAAGAGAGTAAATCTAAAAGAAGAAGAGGAACCAGTACAAATAGTTCTTGTGTTTATTTTTGCTAAGAAGGAATTTTTTTTAGAGTGGACTTTACTATTTATGATGAAGAATAAGCCGGACGAAATTTACAGTAACATGTTTAATATTTTATTCGTTCATAATTATTAACGGATAACAAAAAATAGACTTGACTGATACTACTTGTACCGATCAATGTCATTGATAGAGTCGTTGGTACAGGGTTAAACGGGCAGCAGGGGGGGGGGGAGGGGGGACGTCACACGTTNNGACGTCACACGTTCAATTGCAGATTTGAAGAAGCAAACCGAAAAATTATCTCAAAACGTTCTCATAACACGGGCGCTCTTGTATGCTATACTGCAAACTCCAACATGGATTTTTTTCGACAAAACGGCACCCTTTAATATTAATATTATATTTTCTTAATTTTTTCCTAAATTTCTTTACGTTTCAAATACTACAAGAACATCATTCATTACCAAAAAGGTAATTCATTGATTTATGGAATGAGGCTACTTGATATTCGTTTCAACAAAACTGAAGGAACATGTGTCTCATGCTCCACCATGGCTCCCATCTATCCTAATTTTTTAACAAGCTTTGCTCTATTTCCGGTAATAGGTTGACCGTTTTTGTAATATGAATATTTTGACAATGTTTTTTTCATGCAGGTAGTTGCTTAGACACATGACTTAAAGTGACCAAATGGTACAAAAAGAATATCCAAACAATAGGGAAAGTTTGCAAGATTCGTCAATATATATATTATTTCGGATAGACTCATCAATTCGAGAAGCAATATTCATTTCTGCAGTTACATTTTACGTGAAACAGTTTTGTAAATATCCAATACCAAGGAACCACAACACCACGGAATGGTTACAATCGTTACAAATATGAGAAAAGATGTTAATATTTACAATATCAGAATCATTTCAAAAGTTCAATTTAAATGTGTAATCGTAATGCCCATACATGCAGACAATAAAGTGGTTTTAGAAATTCCAATAACATATTTTATATGTATGATATTTGCTATCGGTAGATACACACTATGTCGGCTTAACCGATATGCTTAACTTTCTTTGAAATAAGTGAATATGTAAAACTGGCATAATGAACATAGTCCTAATGTGTTTGATTTTTTTTTATTCCGAAGGCTACATTATTACTAAGCTACAATTACAACACACAACACAACACCACACTTGAAATGAATATTGCAATTGTGTGTTCATGATTAAGTCATCCATTGACTTAGTAACCATTATGTAGGGTTAATTATGAATTGTATTATTACTAATGTGTTAATCAACCAATCATTTGACATTGCAAGCAACAAAGTTGAGCCATCATATCAGTTTGAACAGAGAATAGAGAGTACTTTAACGTGATAGTAAGTTGAAATAAACCTCTAGCATGCTGATACTACACCATACCATACTAAAGAACTTTATTATTTATTAATGACGTATGGCGTGATTCTATATTAACGCTCATCATGTACTCTTATATCCGTTACACTGCATAAACCGTTAGGTGATATTAATGCCATGTATGACATCCTTAGTAAATCCCTCTGGTTGAACTGTTCCGTTCGTTTTTATTCTTGCCCATGGACTAAATGACTCGACGTTGAGTAGTGTATACATAATGGGCATTTAGCGTCAAAGATAACTTATACAGACATGAACACCTAGACGATGATGATAATCATAGAAAATTATTTAGCACGATGTGTATTGTTGAGAGCAGATATACAATATCATGTTTTTGTCACATTTATTACTACATTAATTTTGACTTGCAAAGTCCTGAAAAAGTATTTTTCTTAATAACTGAACCATAGATTCGGGCAGGGACTTTTAATGCTGGTTGATTTTAATGTTTCGTGACCTATGTGTCACCTTTTGCAACGAAGAATTGCCTCAATCAACAAATCACACGTATTGATGGACGTATAATTCAGAGAGGTTTGATTTTCATTTCAGTTGTAACAATATCGCAGTCAGAAATCATTCGTTCCCTGTCGTAAATGCACACTCCATAATCCCAGTCATAGCCATACTGTCCATTGAAATTCGCTGTAGTACATGTTAAATCATCATTATACCCATTGTACCACCAGCCACCGAGATGATGTTTCGCGCAATCTCGTGATGTATTGTTATCGTTGTCAGAGTCTTTTGTTGAAAAACCAATACCACGATGATATCCCATGAAGTCATATTCTGTGTACAATGAGAAGGAAAACGTAACCAGCAAAAAAAAAATCTTTCTTCTAAATTTACTTTTTTTCTCAAGAAAAATCGAAACTAAAATAACTCTCATCATCGTCTATTATGATGATGGGGATGACAATGAAGATGAAAATGTCAATTGAAGACGGAGACAAAAACGAAGATGACGATGATAACGATGGCGACAATGATGACGATGATGACGATGAAGATTTTGAGAAATTTTGATAAAATTGACGTTTTTTTTTAAAATGATGCTGATGCTCCTTAAATATCGAAAGTGCCAGTCGATCAGTGACCACAACAAACCAGGTTCCACACTCTATCATGTAGGTTTACAAATTTCGTTCATGGCATATACTGTGCATTGAATTGTAGGCTACGATAAAAATGTTTTACTCACCCAAGCTCCCTGTATAACTGCCGAGCTCTTCTAGTGCATAGTTGTTGACTTCTGAACCAATTCGAAAGAGATCATACTGAAGATAGTGGGTAATGTTATTACTCCGTTTTTTAAATTCCATTCTCATTGTGTAGTTCCGTTGAGCAGTTATGTTGGCTAATCGGTCGTTTCCAAGCCAATGTGAATTAGTTCCGCGTCTATATAAGCCAGATTTGTAACGATCCCAGGTTTCGTAAAAAGTCTTACTATCGACGCGGAGCTGAAAAAACTAAACAATAACAGCAAAACAAAAATAGGTTTATATCAGTATGCTAGTTAGTTGAGGCTCATTAAGGAAGTATTCACGGTCCACTTGAAGCCAGATTAGTCAAGAAAAGTACTTCTGTGATGTTTTTATGGAATACATGAATGGTCTATATATTAACAGAAAAAGATACTTTTTCCTCACATTTCTAGGTGGATATTTGCAGCCCAGCCATATTATCAAAGTTTTTTCTGCTCCTTGGAAATATATAGTTTCACTTCGTTTATATTATGTTTAGCAAAAAATCACAAAATAATACTTGTTATTCAACACTCTGTTCTTTAACGTTGAAGTAGGTAGGTTACGTAGTCCTGCGTAGTAAACTTCAGGGGCGGAGTATAGAAGTACAAAGTGTAGTATGGTACATGTTATTTCTCGTACATAAAACGACAACTATCATGGACATAAACTCAAAAGAAAGACTTCTTACAGTCCATCCGTCTTTGCAATAAGCTTCAAAAGGTTCCCCTGGCCATGTAAGCGGGTATATCAAGTGAAAACCTTCACTGATTACGCCGTTGTCGTAAAGATCTTGGCAATCCTGTACACGTTCACATACTGTCCCATTTCCCATATAGTTCACGTTGCAATCGCAAGACATATTGCCATCATGGTTTTGGCACATCGCATGTTCACTGCATGTATAGTTTATGCATACAAGAACGTTATTCTCACATGAGCATGTTTCCGTGCAGTCCATGGTCACGTACGATCCGCCATTCTTAATACAGAGAAAAAGTGAATAAATATGAATATAGTGTTGCCACTCTGATGATATTACGTATATTACATTTCTGGAATGGTGTTCTAGTCTGTTCTCAAGGAAAAACATTACAACTTTAAGGATTTGTTTTCATATGACCTTTATTTAGTCCGTTCAGACATATGCACAGGTGTTCGATTAAGTCAGGCCGGGCGTGGACGGAGTACTACTTGGAAAGTTCTTCGCTTCACTTTTGATTGGCTCTGGGGAGCACTATGCTTGTTAATAGTTCTTTTATTGGAGGTGTGTTCCACAAAACAGTTAGCTAATATGATCCCATCATCGCATAGTCTCCCTTGCACACAATTTCGTCAAATTTGGATTGATTATTGAATAAGAAGGGTCTCGCCATGATTTTTTTATTGTAAATGAACAGCCATTAATAATATCGCTTGATTAAACCAACTTTTTTATGTTTTTAATTCAACTTAATGATCTAAGAACAGAAGGAGATAATGAATCATCATCAGATCAACAGGTATTTTGTGTCGTCCATTGTAGAGTGATTACTTCGTGAATTAATAAGATTCGTAGCTTGATCACTATCGAATCTCAAATCTGTTGTTCAGTACATTTACCCGAACAGCATAAGCTACTAGTAGCATGATCATTGCAAAGAAATAGCAAAAGTGACGTCATTTGTCTACTATCACCTACTATAAAGACATGCCCACTGTCTCCGTCAATGAAATTCAAATATGTGACAAGTGGAGAAACTTTCCTTTTATCTGTGTTTTGTAAAACCCTACAACTGCTACTTTGTTGGGACAAAGAAGACTGTTTTTTGGCGGATGTAAAGGAACACACATGATGAATAGACTAATAACAGTTTAAGAATACCGATATGACTCCTCTCGTTTCGTGATAACACCCACAAGCACTCTCCGGTATGCAATTCTGTCCGAATAATAAAAAGCCGGCAGGACAAACGCATGTTCTTCCTCCAGTACAGATTATATGGCAGCCAAACCACCCATTAGGGTCTTCACATGTACCCTGGCATACACAGTCAGCAAAGACTTGATTCAAAGGGCATGGTGGCGTAGTGGTCGCCGCTGAAAATGGAATATGTCATATGTCATCAGGATGTTAAGGCAAGTTTCCCTTCGGTGTCAACTGCTTCGATCATTCACATATTGTGGTAGTGCGATGGTGTACATGTATACTAGTAGTGACGGTGAAAAACGATTTGAGTCTCACCACCTGAATTTATACAGGAGGATAAGAAATGAGCTTAAAGTAAAACACAGCACTTGGTCCGAAAAAAAGTGTCTCTACTCTCCCGTCCCCTTCCGTCAACCGCACATGATATCCAACTCGAGATTTATCAAGACGATACTTCTTATCACTGAAAAAAATGGTACCATATACTTAGTCTATCGACAATAGAGTTAATTTCTGCATTTCTGAATTTAAGGAAATATTCACCAAAATTCAGTCCATTTATGCTTATCAATTAAACTTACTTTTCTATTGTATGTGCTTTATTGTACAAGACATTTTTTCATAGCTCTATAAACTTATCTTATGCACAGTTGCTTAATTTGAGTTATACATAACAGAGGAGAACGAAGCAGAACAATCAATACACGAAATTATACAATAGTCTGAAATCAATAAAAATGTTTATGTCGATTAATTGTTATACATGTAGGAAATGTAAGATGTGTGTAGCTTTGGCAATATCTTCTGTCGTTATTGCTGTGGTTACCGGTGAACCCGTGGATTGCAGGAAATTGTCAGTCGACATTCGTCCTAACAGTCAAGAATATAAGAAGAGCATTGTGTTAAAATAAACGGTGAATTTATTTATGTAACTGAGAGTCCTGATGGGGAAACGGACGTATAGATTCATTCCGATTAAACCCTCTGACTAGCTTTTTCCACAGTCGGTTAAATAAATTATATAAAACAAAAGTTTGGTAAAATAACAGTTTTAAGCGAGAAGAGACAATGCCGATATTATAAAACTACTAAAACAGTTTGGTTTATTAAATGATCTTTTTCCAGAAACATGATTCCGAAGCTAAAGGCCTATATACAAATACATAGGTCAATCTAACAATAATAATAGTACTAAGAAAATGGTCTTCGAATAGTTGAACAAAAAGGAAAAAAACTTAATATAGCCAGTAACTCGTGAGTAAAGACTGATTCTAAATTTATTTTCTGTCGTCTAGCTACATGCTACAGTAAATCGGATATTTTCAGAATGAATTTGATTTTTGTTCCCTTTCATTCTTTGAATGGAAACTCTACCAATGAAGCTGATGAATATATCATTTCTAACGGATGCACTATCAAGCAGTATCCTCACGTTACAAGATTAACAAGAATATATGCTTTACAAACGGTGAAATGTTAATATATTTACGCTATATAAAGTACCGGCTGAATCCTACTGATAATAGCTTGGACATAAAGTATTACTAAGATTGCTGTAAAATACTTAACAATGGTCAAATCGAAGAGTCAAAAGAAACTGTTCTGCAACGATAGCCAGGAACAGAACAACAACAATCCCCGAAATACATAGCTCTGATAACAGAGCACCGCTTTGATATATATGATTTGCACATCGTATTATAAAACTAAATACCAACCTGTTGTGGTTATTGATTTCGCTGAGGACCGTAAAGTCGACTTGGATGATGTCGAATCTGTAATCGAGTGTAAAATTATCACTTCCTTACTTGAATATAAATAATTGCGAAAACTTGGAACGTTTCAGTATTTTCATTAACGAAAGAAAAACAGAAAAAGTTAATTTGCTCCGACCTCCATCTACTACAATATTTTTTATGTAGAGTAGTTCGTCCCGCAACAATGCTGGTGAGTAAGTTTTAGTCTTCTATCCGATTACTATATATATAGGTCCATTCGTATGGGCTTGGCTAGCTTACATTTGTCGATAAATGTTGTAGGACTAAATCTAGGTGTCCAAAAATGTATACATTTGTTGTGATTCTTCTGTTAAGCTAATCAAAATACTACTGGAAAATTGTTGAGGCTAAACTAAGTGATTTTGCTACAAAATCCATTAAATTAGAGTGACCTATAAACGGATACCCAACGGAACAATGTATTGAAGGTGACTCTCATACACACTATTGACACTTTGTATTATCTCTTGTAGACAACAAATACTCAGATTTTTTGTTTGCAAAGCGGCAATTCGGTTTGTTAAATACATGTTGCAAATCGGTCAAATTAAATGTTTGATTTTTTGTTCATCTTAAAAGAAATTTTTGATTTGCTTTGGTATGTATTTAAATGATAGTTTTCTGCTTTTCATCGCATTCCATTACCACATTGCATATGTTTTATATTAAGAAAATGTCAATATTTGGCTTCTGCCATCTTGTTTTAAATTCAGAATAATAGTATTCTGATCGACGTTCAGAATAATGCATAGAGTTATAGAGGTTTCATAACTGACTTGTCACTGTCAGCACCGCCCTGAAACAATGATACGTAAATGTAGCCAAATATATTGCATTTCCTGTACTCCTGCAATATTCAAATCAATCAATAATTGTATGATGTGGAAAAATTTAAACCCGGTCGTAATCATAAAAACGGTCGTCATCATAAACATCGTCGAAATCAATCAAAATCTTATATGTTATTGCTTTATGATGAAACTACAAATTTCCATGTTTTGAAAGAAGAATGAGCGAGTTATAATATACTGAGAAACTGTTCCAGCACTACTGGAACTGCCTTTAACGTTTATCAAAACTAACAACTGTTAATAAATACCGTCAATGTTCCAATGTAAGTGACCAAAGGGTCTGATGATACTATCAATTTAAACATTTTTTTTTATGTAATTATTATGTGACTGAATCGATTTTATCCATCATTTCTCTAAGATTTATTATAGCTTAATGCTTTTTTTTAATACAAATAACTATATCTGCAAATTCCAGTACGATATTTTAGAAGGCCAATACATTTAACAGATAGTTGATTCATTTTTCGTTACGTAGCAGATACCTGTCTCGAACATTCGGAAGATATGTATACTTAAGTTTTTACTCACACACAAATATATTACAAACTTTCCTATTGTAAAGTATAAATGCACAATCTTTATCATAGACTTAAGTTGAGTTTAAAACACTCTTACTTAATTTAATTTAAGAGTAAACCTACCTGTGTTTGACATCATAGAAGAAACCTCTGGAGAAGTCTCATCAAACATACCATTGGTTTTACCGTCTTCTAAAAACAAACATATTTGATTGAAGAATAAACTATAATGTTAATTGTCAAACAAAAACATCTATAATCATTTATATGAGGTACGAGTTATAGAAAATCGACTCAAACATAATCTTCTTAATACATGTTGTATTGTGCAATCGCATTTAGAAACGAAATAATGGTAGAAGATAAAAAAAACTTCCACTTTCATTTAGATACAATACATATATACACATTACTCAAATAGATTAGCAAGGACTTCCGCTTTCAATAACATACAATACATATACACAACTATACAAATATAATTGCAAGGACTTCCACTTTCATTTACATACAATATTTATATATAATTAATATACAAATAGAATAACAAGGACTTCCGTTTTCATTTAGTATACACTACATATATACAGATTACTCAAATAGATTAGCAAGGACTTCCGCTTTCAATAACATACAATACATATACACAACTATACAATTGCAAGGACTTCCACTTTCATTTACATACAATATTTATATATAAATATACAAATAGAATAACAAGGACTTCCGTTTTCATTTAGTATACACTACATAAACACAAATTACTCAAATAGATTAGCAAGGACTTCCACTTTCATTTACATACACTACATATATACAAATATACAACTATAATTGCAAGGACTTCCACTTTCATTTACATACACTACATATATACAAATATACAACTATAATTGCAAGAACTTCCACTTCCATTTACATGCAATACGTATATAAAAATATGCAAATAGAATAACAAGGACTTCCATATTCAGTTACATAAAAAACATATATACAAATAGAATAACAATGCCACCAAAGGTTCAGGTGATACCAAATGATATTACAATCACCATATCATTGAATGCTAATCGGATCCGACCTTAGTATAAAACAACTTAAATCTAGGGGCATTGTCATCCAATTGAATTGTAATCTCTTGAATGGCGCGGTGAATTTCGATCCCAGCTAACTGTGAACATGGCCTTTCTTGAGTGTTTACTATATAGACATTAAATTTAATTTCTCATCTACACAGTAGATCAGTATGAACTATATTATCTCACTCATGTCCTCACATGAAGTTCGGTCATCAGTTAAAACTTACTCTCCATCCGCGGGATACTTTATTCAAACTTAATCAACTGCCTGGACGGTTTTACCTACAATATAGTCCATCAGTAACAACCATAATATTTTGATATAAAATACGAGGTATCCCCCAAAAGTCTATCCGGACCAGGCAATGAAATAACCATGCACTACATTGAGAGACGTATGCCAACGTAAGTTTACCATGAACTACACTGAGAGACGTATGTCTACGTAAGTCTACCATGCACATTTAATGTCCGCCGCCTGCTTTGCTAGAAATTTAAGGAATGCATTCATATTTTTGATAAGCGAGATTTTCAAAATATTCGTAATTGTTATTTTTCATTATTCCCACAATGAATAGTAAGGTGTTATCTCACAGAGAAATACATCACTCTGAAGGGAAGTGAAAAGTCAAGTTGACATTTTTCTTTAAAAAAACGGGTTCTCTGATGTTTGGCGAGAAATTTTCGAAAGAATGTTTTGATAGCAAAGTACATATTCTTAATTCCTATCGGCTTGCTGCGTTCTTACTTTACGTTGTGTTGATATTTTCCCTACGGTATATGTTATGAGTGAGTGGTGTATTATACCTGTATTTTGGATTCATCAATTGTAGTTGTAAAATAATATAGCCATTATAACTAATGAATTTGTTAAAATCAGTCTTCGATACATGCAATCATGATATGCAACCTACAAACAAATAAAATTATTTCGAGCATTTCTTTTGACTCATTACACTTTGGTTAACATAACGATATACGAAAGCAAATAGTGTTGTCTATATTAATATTCAAACATTTCAATTAGGACGTAAAGATTAACTCAATTTTATGTCAGTGACTCTGCCTAGAAGAATTAAACTTAATATATTACTTACATTTAGTATTCGCATACAATACTCCTGATATACAACCCGGCAACGAGAACTCATATCGGGCATTTCGTTTGACTTATTACCATGCGTTAACATATATCACAACACTAAACGGAAATAAATAAAGTTTGTTTACACAATAAAATATAAAATGTTAGTTCTGTATCAGTGAGTCTGTTTAAAGAAACAGATAACTGAACATTTGCTGCCATCAAAAAATTAAGTAGTTCGTTTGAACCGAAAATATTCATATATACATTTCCTTCTAAAACAGATTTATTTGATGTCTTGGTGCTTTTTCCCTTTGGGCCAGTACTCAGAGGGTTGAAATGCCAAATATAGTTTATATTTAGAGAGGATTGCTGTAAATATATCATCACTATAACTTTACATGAATAAGCAAAGCGTTTAACTAAGATTAAGTTATTTCGGGATTCTCTATATATTCACCAAACAGTTCATTAGAATTACTATTATGCATATGACATATACGTTTGAATATAATAGGTAAATGAAGCATTAAATGAAATCACTGTTCCTTTGCAGTGAAAGAAAAGTCAGATTTTACTTTGATACATGTATTACTTGTCTACATTTATAACTTCTAAGAATACCTTAATAGCAACTGTTACTTACCGGTACTCGGTATTATCTCCATTTGATTGCTACAGTTACCACCACAAGGCATAACGGCATCTTTAAATGACTGTGGTTTTGTGCACTTGAAAAAAGCTGAAATCATAAGAACCGTTAGTTTAAAGATCACCATCGATGCAGTTGCATAACGAATATTTGCTACAATTATAATAACTGATCCGTGTTTGCAACATTCATGTTTTGTCTTTAAATTCACAACGTTAAAGTAATGAGATGAAATGTTAAATCTGCTTTCCGTTATTCTACTTACCAACGCTTCCCGCCATCGAAGAATAAATGCAAATACCAAGAAGGAAGCAATGAAAGATACACGAAAACTGAATTTCACTCATCTTCCTTTCTCAATGTTTAGTAGAAACTAAGAGTTTTTCTGGATAATTCCTTGTCAGCTCATCAATGTTCTCAGTTCCTTTGAAACCCTCGTGTCGCTACGCAGATACCGAAGTCTGAGGAACACACAACCGATCACGTGATTCATTTTCAGTTTTATTGTTATTGATAATATTCGCCAAAAGCGAAAAAGAAAATGGAAACAGCCACGCTATTGATCGAAGGATATTGACGTCGTTTGGAATGCAATATGAAGTCTACTTCTACAGAATTATACGCAGAGACACAATATTAAAAAATCTATGATATAAATACAATAAACAGACCTAATTCTTTATAATTGAATTCATTAATTTTTATGATGTCTTAAATTTGTGATTTTTGGGTTCGTGATTTAAGAAAACGTGTTTTGTTTTATTATTATTTTTTATATGAATCCTGAAGTAACTGAATCATAGTAAAACGCTTTGTTTATTCATGGAAAGTTATAGTGATGATACATTTACTACCAGCCTCTCTAGATATGAACCCTATTTGGCATACAACTCTATAGGTCATGGCCCAAATGGAAGAGAAGAAAAGGCATCAAACATTTTTTTTAGAATAATATATATTTGACAAAGTAACAATACGTGCAGCATTAGTTTGAAGGCGTTGAAGTCTGGAAAGCTGGCATTGAGGTATACCATACAAAACTGAATTTCTATTATCAAGACGAGAAGTAATAAATGAGTGAACGATTTGCTCAATGGCATCACGGTTTAAGAATCTTAGAATTCTACCAATATTCCGAATGTGAAGAGAAGATGAACGGATAACACTTGATATCTGTGGCTTCATGGTCATGGAAGAATAAACAAAATTGGGAATTGCCTATTTTAATGTACGGGATATTGATCTTTGAGAGCAGTTGATGGGATCCAAAAAGCAAAACTTCAGTTTTGTCATTATTTAACTTCAAGACATTTTGCTGCATCCAATCACGAATTTCCTAAATACACCTTTCCATGGTTTTAATTGATTAGTCAATGATAATATTGCTATCTATGGTATATCCCTATTTGACAACAACATTAAAATTTTACAATATGCGGACGAAACGACCACCTTTTTAGACGGTAGTTAGAGTTCTTTAAAATAAACTGTTAGTACTTTTAGTACTTTTGAGAAGTCGTTGAGTCTAAAAGTCAATATGGACAAATATTCCCTTTTTCCAGTAGATAGAAAGACACAGAGGGGACCATGGTTCCGTAACATATTTGGGTTGCACTGGTCTAATGGTCCTGTTGCTTTATAAGGCCTCTCGTTTACCAATAACAGATCAGACCTTTTAAGTTTGAATCTCACTCTTAAGCTTTCGAGGCTCAAACGTTTACTGGGTGTCTGGTCGCAGAGGGACCTTACTCCCATTGGAAAAGTTACTATTTTTAAAACACTCGGTCTTTCACAGTTGGTTTATCTCTTTCAAATTCTTTCAAATTCCCCACATGAGTTTTTTAAAGAACTAGATGCCATTATTTTTCGTTTCATTTGGAGTGGGAAACCCGAAAAAAAATCGCCGTTCCTCTATGATTGGTACTATAAGTTTAGGTGGACTAAAAGTCACACATACTCATTATTTTATATATAGTCTTAAGTGTACCTGGGTGAACAGATATAACGACAGTAGCGATAACTTCTGGAAACCGTTTTTCGATTTTCATTTGAAAAAGTAAGGCAAATCCTTTTTTGAACTGTAATTATAAAATAGACGACATTCATATTAGTAATTCATTTATTTATGACGTCTGTCATGCATGGTCATTGCACTCTTTTATTAGGCCTTATTCCAATTATGGTGTACAGATAACTTGGAACAACTCGTTGATTAAAATTAACAATAATATGGTATTTTACAACTCAATGTTCCAAAAAGGGATCAGGCAGGTGAAGCATCTGTTTGACAATGACAATCGTCCATTGTCAATACTGCGTTTCAAAGAGAAGTATAGATTAGATTATCGTCCATTTACTGTTTACTATGGAATTATTTCCTCTATCTCTAGAGCATGGAAGGATGGACTTGTGGAGGTTAACGAGGATATTGTTGATAGCTCTAGTGATTATCCCCAGTTTATTCCCTCTGTCTCTAGACACATTTATAATAACCTTATTAATCGTGTTAATGCTCCTCCTGCAGCTGTAGTCAAATGAAATCTTTATTTCAATAGCACAGCCACCCAATGGGAGAATATTTTTCAAGCCCCGTTTCACTCTGTCAGAGATTCCAAGATGCAATATTTCCAATTTCGCTTCCTCTATCGCATTATTGGAACAAACCACTACCGCCCTAAAATAGGGCAAATCGATAACCCGCGATGTCACTTTTGTTGTCGCTATGATGAGACCCTGTTACATCTGTTTTGGGATTGCCTTTTTAGATCGAAATTCATTTTACATGTGGAGCAAGCTATTTTTGGCAGTCAGTTTATATTTTCGAAAAATGACGTATGCTTCGGGTGTCATTTTTTCTGTGAATCACTCACATATTTTTTTAATATTTCATCTCAAGTAATTCATCTTCAGTAAAATATTACAAACACGAAAATAAGATGTAGGAAAAGCTTTTATTTCTGACGAGCAGTTAAAAGACTCATTTAGTAATTGCACTATACTGTTAAGTTAATTACGATGCATCATTGTTTTTATATGTACTTATCATTACTTGTAAATGGTTGTTGACATTATGGTATTCAAATATGTTCGAATAAGCACAAACATTTTACCAATAAAGATACTTAGCATGGTAAAAAGAAACAAAAGACTGAGAGTGCTACTAAAAACAAAACAAGTGTTGGTCAGGCAGGTAAAAAAGAGAGGGGCGAACCCTCTTAGAGAACGTGTGATAAAATATGGAGGGTGCAAAGATAAAAATTGTGCAATAATTTAAAACTTGTTAACAATATTGTTTAACAATTTATTCTAATATGTTTCTACGAATTACGTATGGATATCTGATGGTTTGTTCAGGAGAGGTTTTAAAGAAGTGACTATCTTTTTAGTTGATCGGGAGGTATGATTTGCCTTTATAAATGTAACTTGATTTTTGCTTTGGAAATACAATGTTTCAATGATTTGGTCACGAAGTGTAATCATGTATAGCCTAGATATACAGGACTATTTTAAAAATTATGTTGTACTCATTTAGTTACGTTGGCTGCATACGTGTCGGCATAACATTTTATAGTTATATATGCGGCATAAAGGAATGTCGAATAGGATGTATTTGTGGTCCAAGCCATAAATGTTTTTTCTTCACGGCGTCCACTTGATTAGGTCTCCCATAATAATTTGTCGTTTGGGATTTATCTTTGTTCCTTCAATTAGCCAGTTGGTTTACAAAACGCTTGCTGAGTAACCATGCATCGTATTGTAGTTATATATGATTCATTATATGTTGTGTATGAACTATGCATACTTACATTGAATTTGGATAGTCTTACGCAAAATCAATAAAACTGAATTAAGTTTATACTAAAGATGGGATACAGATCGCACCTTTCCTAACCACGAAACGTTTTAATAACGTTCGAAGTAATTTCAAGCTATATTTAACCATACGAATTTTTGGGGCATTTGGTGTTTACAAACGTTTTCCAACTGTTATAAAAAAGTATTTTCCGATTCCTATATGATATTTTACTGTCATTTGTAAATTTTATTGCAGATCTTAAGCTCTTAAAAGAAATTATGTGCAGCATAATCATACTGATCTTGTTTTTCTTACTCTTTGTTTGTGGAAGATTATCCTTTGTCTGCGGAAGGTACACTAATCTAAATTACCAGAACGTAAAACCATTGGTAATTGTACAAAATTGTGTTTATGATATATGTTAAGGTCATAAACATAATTGATTACGTACACGATAAGTTATTCCGAATCAGCAAGATTCTTATTTGCAATCTAGGTCGGCTGTGAAAACATCAACCTGCGTTGATATAAAAACAGTGGGTTAAATATACGTTTAGGTAAAAAAAAAAAACTTAAATCACGACTCAAATATCTCAAATTTAAGACTTAATAAATTTTAAATTATTTCAATTAAAAAGAAATAGGTCTGTTTATTGATTTCATATTATATATGGGTTGTTAATAATGTCTCTGTGTGTATAATTCTATAGAAGTGGATTTCGTACTGTATACGAAACCACATCAATACTTGTCGATCCAAAACGCTTTTCATTTTCTTTCTCGTTTTTGGCGAAACGACTCTTAACAAAAACGCTGAACGTTAATCATATGAGTTGTTACTCCAGACAATATGTCTGTGTAGCCACACGAGGATATTAAAAGTAACTTAGTATTTTGATGAAATTAACAAGGAATTATCCAGGAAAATTCTTCATTATATAAATGAGTTGTTCTAAACATTGAGAAAAGATGAATAAAATTCAGTTTTCGTCTATGATTCATTGTTTCCTTCTTGGCATTTACATATTCAGAATTATAATTTTTCTGGTTGTTTGAAGTTATTTAGGAGGTGTGAGAGGTGGAGCAGTATCATACATTTTCAGGTTTTTTTTTTTAAATAGTTAGAATGTGTGACAGGATAACCAATCCATGTTCTCATCGTTTTATATGACAGTCTGAATGTTTCGTAATCGAGAACAGATTATTACTGTTTATGAGTAGTAACTCAAACACAGTACAGTGGTTACTTCAGTCATGTGACCAGTGTCTTTCGTTCAGTTTATCTCAAGTTACAGATCTCCCATAAAGCTGGTATTCAGGCAAATAATAGTTACGTACACCAGTATGATATATTTGTGGTAAGTATAACGCTTGTCTCGAAGAATAATTTTTTGCATAGGTTTCATGCACGGAACTGTGGTTCTATAAGAAACGACTGTTCATTCGGTACTCTATACACAAAAACACTGCTCACCGGGAATTCCCCTAATATAACCGCACCGTAATATATCATATGTAGAACTCGCACTGTACTGTCGTCGCAGTTACACTGCTCAGCGCATGAGGTCTGGTTGATCTACATTCTGCTCCCTGCAAGAATCGACACCAAAATAACGTTAATTTCAATATTCTGATCTTGTCCCATAATATGTTGTCAGTAAATGATGTAGGGTTTAGGCAGTAGGTCATAATCAATCAGTTATACCTAGTAATCTTAGGCTTATAATGATCCCGTTACAACTTAAGGTATAGCCTAGGCTAGGCTAGTCCATACACTAGGCTGTGTGTTACGGTATGTTGCACAATCCTGCATAGGTGTGAGAGTCCAGAGACCGTTACACACACGTCTTGTTAATTGACTAGGCTAGGCTAACCCCAGTCCTACTAGAACTAGCCCATATTAGGGCCATAGAACTTGTTGTGTATAATTAAACTGTCTAGCCGCCCTAGTCACCTACCATGCATGCCATGACTGTCTGGTTCGGATTTGAAACCTCCACAACGCTTTCGAGACGTTTCGCTCAACTGTCATTTCACCCAACTTATACCATTTCGCCCAACCTGTTTGGACGTTTCGCCCAACCAGAAATGTTTTTTAATCTTAGGCCTAGAACTAGAATCAAATTAGTTTGTAACACCACAATTCTTTTGGTGAGTTTTGGAAATTCAATTCGGGAATTCATTAATAATTAAAGTTGAGAAGGCTGGTTCCTTTAGTAATTAAAGTGCTTGGAAATGTGTTTCGGGTGGTTTCATTAAACAAAAATTAAAGGTTGGCCGTGTTACACAAATACTAATAATTATTCCGGGGTTGGAAATTTAATCTGTAACGTTATTATATTGCAATTGAACTATCTCATTCCTCCTAAGAATTCCTAAGTTGGGCGAAACACCCAGGAATGTTGGACGAAACGTCCAGACGGTTGGGCAAAATGACCAACTAATTGAGCGAAATGGTCACATTGGGCGAAATGGCAGTTGACCGAAATGACAGTTGGCCGAAATGACCAGCTTTCTCCACAACACAGTCACTGTTCTGTGTACACAAACTGAAATCTGTAAACACGCCACATAGTGGCCTGTTGTGTGTACGATTCTAACCCACCGTTATCGATAAGTTTTTCTTACAATACTGTGCTTACATCTTCATCATGGACAATATCATGTGATCCTATTTCAAAATAAACTCGGTGATGAAAGACAACACATTTTGCTAAAACTTGACACACACAACAAGGCAATGGAGCCGTTAACTCGAATTAGGCCTGGCCGCCAGTGTGACGTAATAAGCGAGTTCAACATTGATGCATTGTGGGTAAATATCAAAGGTCAGCTGTAACATACAGTGAGCGCCCATAGTAACATATTGTTACAATACACAACTATACAATCAATTTC
>JAIPMN010045591.1:0-22363 GCA_020650975.1 Apostichopus californicus | reverse complement strand
GAATGTGTGATTACATTGTTACCTCTCCTTGATAATATTACTCAAGTCCTCAATAGGTAAGGAATGTGTGATGACATTGTTACCTCTCCTTGATAATATTACTCAAGTCCTCAATAGGTAAAGAATGTGTGATGACATTGTTACCTCTCCTTGATAATATTACTCAAGTCCTCAATAGGTAAGGAATGTGTGATTACATTGTAACCTCTCCTTGATAATATTACTCAAGTCCTCAATAGGTAAGGAATGTGTGATGACATTATTATCTCTCCTTGATAATATTACTCAAGTCCTCAATAGGTAAGGAATGTGTGATTACATTGTTACCTCTCCTTGATAATATTACTCAAGTCCTCAATAGGTAAGGAATGTGTGATGACATTGTTACCTCTCCTTGATAATATTACTCAAGTCTTCAATAGGTAAGGAATGTGTGATGACATTGTTACCTCTCCTTGATAATATTACTCAAGTCCTCAATAGGTAAGGAATGTGTGATGACGTTGTTACCTCTCCTTGATAATATTACTCAAGTCCTCATTAGGTAAAGAATGTGTGATTATCTTGTTACCTCTCCTTGATAATATTACTCAAGTCCTCAATAGGTAAGGAATGTGTGATGACATTGTTACCTCTCCTTGATAATATTACTCAAGTCCTCAATAGGTAAGGAATGTGTGATGACATTGTTACCTCTCTTTGATAATGTTACTCAAGTCCTCATTAGGTAAGGAATGTGTGATTACATTGTTACCTCTCCTTGATAATATTACTCAAGTCCTAAATAGGTAAGGAATGTGTGATTACATTGTTACCTCTCCTTGATAATATTACTCAAGTCCTCAATAGGTAAGGAATGTGTGATGACATTGTTACCTCTTCTTGATAATGTTACTCAAGTCCTCAATAGGTAAGGAATGTGTGAAGACATTGTTACCTCTCCTTGATAATATTACTCGAGTCCTCATTAGGTAAGGAACGTGTGATGACATTTCATCTTGGATTAACTTGAATTTCCTTATATAACGGAACTACTGTTTGTGATAGATAATATTTTTCTGAAGTGAAATGCAGCCTTATTATGCATATATGTTGATTTTACCTTGGGACCTCTCAAATCATTGGTTTTACTACAAAGAAAAGTCATCATAATATATACTATAAATGCATCTAAACATACATGTATATTTATCGACGTTTGTAATAATTTGAATATTAATGCAATAATCCCCCTCTCGACAGTGTTGAACAACTCCTCAACAATTTAGAACCTGTATTTGGAGGCAGTCCGGTTTTCCAACAGATTAGAGAACTTCTGGAACTCTTGATAGAGAATAAATACATAGTGGATGTATTGAGAGAATTACCAGGTAAGAGTAACAGAGAAAAAAATAATTTGTAGGAAGAATTGCCCAAGTTAAGAACAGTGTCGCCCTCAGACACTATAAACATATAGCTTAAAAGGGGGGGATGGGGGGGGAGTGGGGAGATACTCACTCTTATAGTGTGTCTTGGTTTGGTCTTCTACGTTAAATTTTAGTTTTTTAAAATAATTTAAACTTTAAATCTGTGCTTTTCTACCTTCTTTCATTGGTGAACCATGTTGTAATTTGCCTAGGGGTAAATCATATATAACCCATACATTGCCTGCAATCACCCAACATAAAACTCCCTTGTGATTGACGATTAAGCCCACACATCTAATTAAATTTGATCGCAAGTGGCAAGATCGCAAGTGGTTTCACACTGAATGAAAGTAGTGAATAAACGAATGCACATTTTAGAAGCTCCGTAAAAGGATCACTGTATAACAGGGAGAAAATTGTTTGCCAAACATGTTGTTCACTGTCTGGCTCCGACTCGCCAGCTTGGCAACCAAATTTTGGGGTCACGACCCCACGGTTTGGGAAGGACGGGGTCGGTCTTTTCGGATGGCAACTTAATGACCAGATCTCACCATGTCCCACCAGATTCATTCACCTCACTGTGAGCAATTTTTTTACTCTGTGAAGTAAACCCATGCTCTTTCCATCCAACAAATTACAAGTAGCCTGATGGTAAGAGTTAGCAGTTCATGACAATAAAGTTTACAGCGCTGCTTCTCGTATGCAAAGTAAGGCTATGGACCTTTACAATGAAGCTTTGACAGGTGCAGACCGCCTGTTGGCAAAGTGCAGACTGCAAGTCACGTACGGCTCACGGACATCTGTCTGAGACACTCGGGAGGGTGTTGAGAACCTTATTAATACAACACGGACATCTGTCTGAGACACTCGGGAGGATTGCTGTCTGAGACACTCGGGAGGGTGTTCAAAAATCTGTCACTGCAACAAGCAGAACCTCATTGCAAGGAATGACATGAAATGTGTACACTTTGGCAAATCTGTATACTGGTGTAGGGCATACATTTGGTTGAATATTTCAACAGAAGAGATGGACAATGCATGTGCTTGTAGAGGTTTTCCATCTTTTGAGTTATTAGGTGTCATCGCCGTGCAGTGGATCGGGTACACTGTGGGCGCAAGATCCATTTCTTTTGTACACACAAGCCCCGATCTATACCATACAGTGTTTAATGTTCATTTCTCAAGATTTTAAAGCATCCTCTGTGCTTTTAAGATGCAACAGACTAGTAACTGCATAGTTTTCACTTTTCTTGTTCATGTTTTTCCTCCTCCTAATTTTTGCTCAGATTTGACACTCAGGAAGATTATACAAGACCCTGAAGCATTCCAAGCCTTCCTAGAGAATGAGCTTGGAATTGACTCCACAGTAGCAAGGAATATCTTGGATTCCCAAATAAGATTCGAATCGGTACGTATTATTATTTCTTGGCAGATAACATGTAATTTTATGTTTGGGGGTCACTTGGTGATATTAGAATTATAGTGGTATGGATTGTATTGTTTCAAAAGACTTCTCATATAACAATTGAAATCTATGTAATAATTTATTACGGACAATATAATAATAATAGTAAAATATCACATATGATAGTTTGAACTATGCATCCTTACCCCCTACCTTACCCCCTCCATCATTCCCCCTTCCCCTCTCCTCCCATCCACACCATTATAAAATTTGTTTGCTCTGGAAAATTTATGATATTGAAAATGCTCCTCTCATTTAGCCCCTAAACTCACATGTTCCATGACTGTTTGTTCCAACATAGATCTGTTAGTCAACTTTGATGGTCATTCAGTGACTTGTTTCTATTACATTATGATTCTTGATCAGAAACACCCACAATTCCTACAAGATACAAAAAAAATAGTACTCAGAAGTTTATGGCTTTTCAGAAAAGGACAGCTGTGTCAGCCGGAACAAATGACACTCAGGAAAACCTTGTCTCTATCGCCACCAAAGATGGCACCAGAAGTTGTGAGGTTTGGTCATGATGACCAGGCGTTATTCTTTTACAGTTTTGAACGATTGTGTTTTGAGATGTTATTCATTGATTCTGTTTTAAACAGCTTCTGTCGTTCAATGCCTCGGAATTCAAAGAAAACATCTGCAGCGTGGATTTCTTCAGTCGGTACCTGGTGTTTGCAGACGGCACTAACCTCACAGCAGTGGTCGAGACTCTCTGCGGACAAGGCACGAGGGATGTGGTCAACATAGTGCGGGTACTATTGACCCAGTTGGACCTGACAGGCTCTGTTGATGCGGTAAGTGAACTTGGCTAAAATGAAGAACATCTGTTTATAGAAAAAAAAGATTTGATAAATCCAAGCTAGACTTGTTAAAGTGGATGGTCGGTAGTCACAAACTGTCTTTGTCCTTCTCCAGTTTATTACCTACCCCCTTCCCTTAGTCCTCTCTTTGTCCCTCCACTGTTTATCTCCTACCTCTCCTCTTCCCCTGTTGCTTTCTTCTCTCCATCCCTTGTCTACTAATCCCATTACATCTATCTCTTTGTGTTCACCATGCTCATTAACCTGTTTGTATTCTATACATGTTTTTTGTCCCTTCTGTTACTGTTACTTGTCATTTAGCCTCTGAAGAAGATCCTGCTAGGATCGAAACGTCAGGCCAACTAACTTTTACACATAGTCACAAACTAATAATAAGTTTTAAGTTGCCTTCCTCTTTCTCATCTGTCATCATTTCCAACCCAGAGACAGTTTGCTTCAATCTTTGTGTCATTTGTCAAGCATTTGTCCAATCGTGTCATCCTTGCATCTTCTTAAGAAGCAAGTATAATTGCAACAGGAACATAATTCATTATGTATAGAGGAAATTGAGAAATCTGTGGTTTCATAGTATGTCCTATGATCTTAGGGCTTACTTTAACAAATTCTTGTTTCCATATGTGAAAATATCTGTCCTAATTATGATATTTTAATAAGAATCATTGGGAAAGGCTAATTCCCTGTATGAAATGACAGAACGTGGATTATCATTACGATGTCTGTTTCACAGGATGAAAAATTGTTATTTGAAACTAATAATTTTTTATCTTCTTTTGTATTAAGGATGGCCGTGGAGAGGGTTCTGTTTGAAGTTTTTGAAATATAATTTTGTGGATAGCAGAATAATTTGTAAAGATTTGTAAAGATTTGTTATTGTTTGAAGAGCTGAAAATATTGTGTAAATGTGGCACAGATAATGTGAAGTTTTGAAGTTTCCTTTCAAAGGATATTTCCATTATTCTTGAGTGTTTTTGGGGCACCATTTGTAAAGATACCATTGTAAGGTTTTATCCACTACAGTACCATTAATCTGTACTTCTGTTGCTTTATCTTTCCCGTCATCAGCTTACATCCAATGGCTTAACAGATCTTTTTACAAATATGACCAGTTCTCTCCAAAACATCTCCTTGGCATTGAACGACGTCCAGAATCTTCAGGGAGCCCTCCCTCAACTTCTCGCCTCGACATCCTCCCTGGGAGAGATCTTTGACGACGACACAATCGAAAGAATCTCCAGGGGAGAGACGTCTGCCCTCTTTGAAGACAATCCCGACTTATTCTGCGGTTCGGCTGGGACTTCAAGAAAGAGAAGGCGAAGACAGGCTCCGAGTGGTTCTTCGAGTGATTCTTCGAGTGAGTACAGTCGGAGAGGTGTCGTTAAGGAGAGAAATGAATTTCACAAATTAAACCCCAGGTGTAGTTTACCACATGGATTAAACTATATGTCGTCGAGAGGTCGAACCAGTCGATCGATTGGTTTTAGTAATGAAATGTTCTATTGATTTGATATCGTCAAACATTTGGTTGATTCGATCATTGATTGATGGATAGATAAATCGATAAATTGAATTGATTGATGAACTGAATAAATCAGTGAAATAAAAGTGGATCAGTCCAATGGTCCACATATTGATTCAAAAGTCGACAGGATGATGCACGGGTTCAATCTTTGATCAGATTTTATTTGCCATGTTTTGCCTCCATTTATTACTGTCACATCCAGAGCTGCTTTGGTGTACTAATTCTATAATATAATATAATATTTCTTTTCTTAGATGGCTTCTGCGAGGATCTCTACGCATCTCTACAAGAGGGCGAGTTTGGTGATCTTCAGTGGGCATTCTTTCAACCTATACTCCATGGAAAGATATTCTACACACCAGATACTCCCGTTACACGAAAGATCATTGAAAAAGTATGAAGAAATTTGTCTTATCCTGATTATGTATTGCAAGCTTGTCAAGTAACCATGAGAAATGAAATTATCCTGAAATTGATTGATTGATTGATGGATGAATTGATGAATCGATAAATTGATTTGATGTCATACTAATAAAACATTGCCCTTATGTTGACCTATCCCAGACCTGAGGTATACAGTGGAATACAGGTTTTTATCACTTTCATGAGAAGATTTTACTGCAAGACCAATTAAGTCACTTTTTCTTATCTCTTATCTTTTTAAAGTTTTCTTCGATCCAAACCGGAATTGCTTAAAGTTTTGTGATCCTTATGGTGTTGCTCAGACATGAGCTTTTTCTGCGAATTCGCGGAATATCCGTGATTTCTTTTCTACCTCAAAAGGGGACAAAAGCTATTATCCTAACACACTGTAGCATACGCAAACTGGAGCCTATACCGCAATTTTTGGAAAGTTCTGTGATTTTTTTTTTACCCCAGGCTCATCCCTGGTTGCTTG
Organism: Apostichopus californicus; assembly: GCA_020650975.1. Lineage (NCBI taxonomy): Eukaryota > Metazoa > Echinodermata > Holothuroidea > Aspidochirotida > Stichopodidae > Apostichopus > Apostichopus californicus. Next base: position 16,251 of record JAIPMN010045591.1, on the reverse strand, counting down.
GTCTCAAATCTATCAAGGTGCTACATTTAATCGTTACGTTTATCGTTTCAGGCTAACCGTCCTTTCCAAGATATACTGGATGTTCATGATACTGCAAAAGCTTGGCTGAGTGGAGTGGGACAGCTAACAGATCTTCTGTCTTCTCAGGGATTTAATGATATTCAGGTACAAAAAAATAAACAGCAAATAAAAAAAATGAATTTATTACGAGCAAGATGTTTATGTCGTTTCTAATTAATGTTTGGTCATTGTTGGGGCCATTCACTTTTCTGATAATCATTTTGTGTATTTTTTAACTAAATTTTTATAGTACTTTCAGATCATCTTTTGTAAGAAAATTCCTATTGGAATTAATTTGTAATACCTTCTTGTTCATATTTAATTTTAGATATTCAGCCATTGTCATTAATCATTAACAACCACTTGTTTAATGCTCGCAGAAACCAAATTATTAAAGGTTCAGTAACTGTTGACTTTCTACGAGTCTTTATAGAAACTGCCATCGTGGGTCGAATCTGACTGCATTGACCACAGACACCATAGAGTTCATTTCGTGTACCCTTTGTTTCAAACCCAGACCCTCTTGGATAACGCATATATCCGTCAAGTGTTGGAATCGGAGCTAGAGGTGGATTCCGGTGCCCTGCGGTCCGCGCTCCAGGGCGACCTCACCTCATTACCCACTGACAGCATCGACCAGATCACCGTGTTGGCAGAACTCGTCTTCAATCTGACCAGTTGTATAGAGTTGGACAGATTCAAGGGTTTTCAGTCCGATGAACTGCTTGCGGAAGAAGCAACCTTCTTGCATTCAGAAAATCGCTTTTTGGCTGGTAAATCCCTTTTGTTTGTTGAGACCAATTTCAAACCAAATGCAATTGTTTGTGAGAACAATTTTTGACAACGATCTGCTGAGTAGGACATGGCCTTAGTAATGTTAGGTGTAGCAATTTTATGTCAGGTGAATTGATATCTCCGAGAATTAAGATCCTGGTGGACAAGAGACCCGTCCCGTAACAGGATGGTCAACGTAGCCATTTCATAAATTTAAATTATCCAGTTATTTTGCTAAAAGTTAAATTCTGATGTTATTAATAATGATATTCTATAACAAATTTTATTCCTGAGCTTGACCGGTGATATTTCATTTCAGTAAAATGGAGAAAAAAAAATTAAAACGTTCCAATTTTGCTCTTTACCTGTGATTAATAGTAACATGTCTGAGTGACAAAAAATTTTGAGAACCAAATGGAAACCCTAATTAGTACTTTCTCACTAACCTTGATCAAAATTTAAGAGGTCATTTTTTGTTCAGTTAATTGCATTAACTTCTTTTGATTAGCTGCTTTTGGTTGTTTTTTTGGTAAAATTGTCAACCCATGGAATAATTGGCTTTTATCTAAGATAAGTCTCAAAAACTGATTCAGGTTATTAAGCAGCTTCCTTAGGTATGACAATATTCATATTTTGGCCTTTCTTTTATTCAGCTATCCAATTTTTCGGTGTGGACGATTTAAGCGATGACAGCGAGATACCGAAGCACATGAAGTATGCTTTAAGGATGGACTCTGCCCGGAACCCGACTACTAGGGATCTGTTAAATCTGTGAGTCAATAATACCAATTTAAGATGAGGTGAAATAAAAAAAGACTTGAAGTCAAATTAAAGAATTAAATCCCAATAGCAAGAAAATGAAATGAAAACATTTGGTCTAACTCCCACCCCCCCCCCCCCTCCCCGTCCTCTTGTGTTTATATTTAAACTGTGCCATGTTTGAAATTGTTGAATTTTGTGAAATTGTCCATTTTTACAGGCCTTTTATTGTGGTAGAAAGATTATACCATATTGTTGATGCAGCATTGTTTTGTGAACATTCAGACCTTTTGGCAATGTCAGACATTTCCAAACATACAGAGGGGAAAAAAGTTGTATTTTGATATAATACGATATATTACTCTTTCCACAATGAATGGATTTTATTGTGTATCTAGCAGTGGAAATCATGTAAAGAGGGCAGCATTAATGAATAAGATGTTAAACATAATATCAGTAGTTAATTTAAAGGCATTGAAGACTCGTCCCAAACCGCCTGCGGCCATCTGAAAAAGTTAACTTTCTGTTGCTTGCAAGTGACGTTTTGTTCGTGTCTTTACAAAATGCAGACAGTAATGATACGTGATACCTTAATTGTTATCTTTAGTTGGACCTGAGATGTCCATCGCTGTATCATTTGTAGACTGTGCTGTGGGTATTGACTGCAGCTGTATGTACTGACTGTACACTAGTGTCTAATTACCGACGGTAGCAAGTTGTGTGTGTATTTTCTGGGATCGATGGTGGTGTTTAACACTTCTGTTACACCTCATTCGAAACTAGGTCAAATTACCGGCATTAGACGTTTCTTTTTGCGCGAGTCTTCACACCCTTTAAGTTCGGGTACAATGCAATGCAAGGCACTGCAACACAATACAATGCAATGCACTACAATGCGCTGCAACATAATTCAGTGCAATATAACAGCTATACACTACAAGTTATTAACCATTTAATACAAATCTCCATTTTTCAGCTACTGGTACCCAACTTCTAGAAGTGACTTTGCTACCCAGGAGCAGTACCTCCATGGGTACGTGTTCCTCCAGGACCTGGTGGAGAGATCAATCATCCAGCTCCATGCCGATAACGGCCTTGAACTCTCCGATATCTACATACAACAGATGCCTTACCCATGCTACCAGAGTGACCGGTCAGTCATAAGATGGGATGATTATCAGGGATTATAAACATATCTGGTATCTCATAGCAAAATACATAATTATGCGAAATGGGCAAACTGCTACGGACGATATAAATGCGAAAAATTATCTTTGTGTGCGTCCCAAATCATTTGCTGTATTGCAACACTAATTTGTAGTAGATATCACCTTTATCATGGAGTCTGTACTCATAGTGGCATTGTAGACCTGTTGTTGGCTGACAGTCTGTTCTCAGGCATATTATAGACCTGCTGTTGGCTGACAGTCTGCACTCAGTCTTATTATAGACCTTTAGTTGGCTGACAGTCTGTAATCAGGGTATTCTAGACCTGTATTCGGCTGACAGTCTGTACTCAGTCATATTATAGACCTGTTGTGGCTGACAGTCTGTACTCAGTCATATTATAGACCTGGTGTTGGCTGACAGTCTGTACTCAGTCATATTATAGACCTGGTGTTGGCTGACAGTCTGTACTCAGTCATATTATAGACCTGTTGTTGGCTGACAGATTGTACTCAGTCATATTATAGACCTGGTGTCGGCTGACAGTCTGTACTCAGTGATATTATAGACCTGGTGTTGGCTGACAGTCTGTACTCAGTCATATTATAGACCTGTAGTTGGCTGACAGTGTAATCAGGGTATTCTAGACCTGTAGTCGGCTTACAGTCTGTACTCAGTCATATTGTAGACATGTGGTTGGCTGACAGTCTGTACTTATTTTGGTACTGTAAACCTGTATTTATACTCATTGTGAGGGCATGTAGAACTGAAAGAAATTGTAAACTCTGTTTGATTTCCTTTTCCGACAGGTTCCTCTTCATAGCAACCATCATCTTCCCTCTTTTGTTTATCGTGGGTTTCTTGGTCCTCATAGCCATCATGACTCACCAACTGGTTTACGAAAAGGAACGAGGAATTGAAGAGGTAAAGAAATCAGACAGAAATATGTCCAGAGAGATAAGAAAGACTGGACAGAATGATTGAAATAGAAGTATTAATGTTAAATTTATCTAGCAGGTGTCAAATAACCATGAAATATTTCCATTAAGGAGTTGTTCCTTTATAATCCCATCTGAGGTTGGAAATTTAACAGTTCATACCTGGCAGAGAAAATGTGTGAAATATTAGTCCAGCAACAAACGAGTCCCATCGGTATTCAGATGGCCGAAATAGAACTTTATCTGCAATGTAAACAGCAACGTGAAAAGAAGAGTCCATTTAGCCGCCAGCCTCCCTCCAAAAGCGTTCAAAGATCGTGATGTCGATTTTCGGTTTAAGTAACCCTCCATCAATCAACTTGGGTTGTATCAGTTGAGAAAGTTAAAAAGGGGAGAAAAAATTCTCAGCGCAAAGAACATGAAGTAAAAAGTTGCATTCACAAACCTTGATAAAGAGAACAAGGAAGCCCTAACAAAGTGAGAATTACCAAAACTTGGAAATTGAAAAGTTTGTTTCAATCTTAACAGTGAATCAGTTAAGACCTTGAAAACCCTTATAAATTACAAAACATAATGCTAGGTTCGACATATATCTTATTTGGTAGGTAGAGCAACTATCGAGCAAGAGGAAATTTGAACCTAGCAGAATTCTTCTTCAGAGGCAAACTGTCAAAAAAAGTGCCCCTTTTGTCAGAGTTGTCATCTTCCTAACTCTAGTCTCATCCAGTCGAATCACTGTTTTTATCTCAATGGGAACAAAACACCTCACAAACTTCTTCTATCTCTAAAAAAGTCTTCTCTAATTTTCTCTTCTCTATCTCTTCTTCCAAAAAAAAAAAAAAAAAAGACTTAAAAACAATTTCCTGACAGCCTATGATGATGATTGTTCAAATTAAGTTATACACCGTCTCATTCTCTCTAAGCCACAACATCTGTGTGTTTTTTTAGTGCTTTCTGTTTATTTTCCATTATATATTGCCATCACCAATTTAGCTTCACTGTAATACATATATAGACAGGTGTATAACTGGGGAAAGTATTTATAAGCATTTTGCTTCTTTTTTCTCCATTTCCATTTAATCTTGATTTATCTATATATATATACCCAATCAACGAATGTTGTCTCTATAATGTATTGTGCTTTCTGTGAGCTTAAAAATGTTACGTTCAACATTCTTGTATTTAATTGATGATGGAAATAAATGATGTCAATGTCTATCAAGTCACTTGTCCCGACTCAATCACATGGAAAGCCACATGCGGGTATTAGCTCGTAGATAAGAACTCGAAATAAGATGTCTACTTTATTCTCTATTTTTATTTTGTTGTTGTTTTCTTCAGCTGATGAAGGTGATGGGATTACATGGCGGTGTAAACTGGTTGGCTTGGTTCATCATCAACGCGATACTTCTGACAGTCCTCATGCTGATCATCATCCTCATCGTCTACGTGGGAGGAATTCTGAATCACAGCAAGTTCATGGTCGTCTTCATCTTCTTCATCTGCTACGTCTTTGCTGTGATCATGATGAGGTAATTGCTCGTGAGGACAATTTGTCTGTAGGCTCTTTTTTTTTTCATCAGCGACAGCCGGTTTGATTTTTACGTTGTTCTATCGGTCGTCTCAAAAGCCGTAAAATGATTCAGATGTTACCTTTGCTATGCCGTTGATGTCATAGTAAGTTAAATAGTGGGTGTGTGTTTATTACAAAGTTTCCAAAGTCATGTGACAGTAAACCGCTAAATCCTCGGTAGTATCTGGAGATTGCAATTTATACCCAGTTACATGTTCAGTTCCTTCTTCCAGACACCTATATATTCTGTAATTAATTAATTAATTAATTAATATTAATTAATTTTTCTTCTTTGATACCCAGTTACATGTCCAGCTCATTCTTCCAGACAGCTAACATCGCCAGCCTTGGATCCGTTCTGTTATACTTTTTCCTTTACCTTCCGTTTGGCTTCATATTCGTCATGGGTGGGAATGTATCGCGGGCCGGCAGCTACGCAGTGGTGAGTTTAAATTAATTGACGAATAAATTAATGAATCACTCATGACTGTATCATTCAAAGTTATATCACATCGACCTCATCAACAATTTCCATTGGTTCGGCTTTACTCAATATGAACCACTTGTATCCAGATGTCTTGAAGATTTGATTACTCTATCCTGTAGGAAACTACTCTCCATTTATGGTAATATATATAGCATAAAAAAAACATCCATCTGTAGTTTGTGTTTACCTGTATTACTGCTTGTACATAGTGACTGTATCCCCCCCGTGTCTCTACATCCCACGATTTTACTGTGAGATTCAGGGTGTCATGTATCGTCTTATGGCTGGATCTCCAAATGTCACATGCAAATATCTGAAAAACCACTGAAACAGTAAAGTATATTTCCAATCAACAGGTAGTTTGTGGTTATAGGCATGATTGACTGTACACAATGACTGTATCCCACCATTGATTCTACATACCTGCCAACTGGTGTGATTTTACCATGAGATTATTCGTGTTATGTATGGTCCTATGGTTGGATCGACTAAATCTCACCTGCAAAAATCTGAAACCATTAAAACAAAGAAAAGCATATTTACAAGAATCTGGAATGTAGAACAGTGAAAACAAACTAATTATAGCTAATAGTTATGACTAATAGGGCTTATCAGAGCCAAATATTGTCTAACTAAAAGGGGATATTACGGAAGGCATTTAGCTATAATTATGGCCAATAGGGCTTATCAGAGCCAAATATCAAACTAAAGGGCCGGGATAGTACAGAACGCACTTGTCATATCGGAATGGTTTTAAGCAAGGTTCAGGCATTCACAATTTAAAAAAAGTACAACTTACTTTAAGCTTGACAAATTATGTCTGCGAAAAATGCCTGTGACAGGTACAACTGGTGGCATAGCTACAGAGAGAGGGGCCCTGGATGACCTTTCCAGCCTTACTGGCTAGCTCCCCTGCCCTACCTCCTAAAATGTTTGCCCTCCCCCTCTCCTTCCTAAGACAAAATGTTTGCCCCTCCCCTCTCCTTCTCACTCCCAAGACAAAATGCTAGCCCCTCCCCTCCTCCCTGCTGAGACAAAAATTTAATCAGCTCTTGATCTCTGCAGTGTAATTGCCAGCTTTTAATATACCATGTGTTTTAAATTGAATCCTTGGTATACAGAGCCTTGCAGCTCCGTCGGCGTTCTGTTTTGGATCTCTGGTCCTGACCCGCTATGAGCACCAGGGTGTGGGTTCCACCTGGGATAACATCTGGGACAACCCCAGACCGGACGATGACTCCAGCATGGCCGGTTCCTGTATCATGCTGGTGATAGACGGCATACTCTACTTCATCATCGGCTGGTACGTCCGAACGGTCTTCCCCGGTGAGTGGCGTCAGATTGTGTGACGACGTAATTTTACCAAGATAAATGAAAAGATATTTTAAAGTAGTCATAGTAAATTATTAATTCTGAAGTCAAATGTAGATAAGTAGTTATAGTTGGTAAAATTGCAGGTAGAGAAAATTTATATGGATTGTGAAAGGTTTGTAATAAACAGTCCTTTTATAGAGCGAAACTGGAAGCAAGGGTGAGGAGGGACAGAATATGAGAATGTTTTAGAAGCATTTGGTCATTTTTATAAGTAATGTGCATATTAAACTCCTCATTTTGTCACCTTTCACCGGTGAAGAGGTTGCACAGGACAATAATGCCCTGCAATACCCCTCCAATGTACCAAATTTGCTTAATGATGAGTTTAAATATGACAATTCATTGTTTATCAATGGACCTCATATATAAATATTACCCCTGTACTCAAATGTTATTGATGATGTTATTAATGATACACAAAAAAGTTTGTTTTGGACTTTACCTCCGTTTAAAGCGTTTTAATCACGTCTGTTTCTGTTTCGGCCGTTATGCATAAATAACCCGCCTTTTAAATAATTACAGGTAAATACGGCGTTCCCAGGAAATGGCATTTCTTTCTACAACCGAGCTATTGGTTCAGGTGTATAAGGCCCCCTCCCGACGGACCCGTTGCGACCCACGACGCCGTTAACGAAGCATTCGATGATGCCACACCTCTCTCAGATTTGAGTAAGATTACCCACTTTCACTAACTGTATGGTCAAGCATTTGGTCAAGTATGGTCAAGCATAACTGTATGGTCAAGCACTTTTTGGGTCCTATCCTTTATTTCAATTTCCCTTTACATCTGTTGGTTGTAGGTACAATATTGAACTCTTTAAAAAAAGTAAAAATAACACCTTTGCTTTATAAACAACTTGATATAAACCAGAACAGTTTTGTGTTTGCGTTCTCTTAGTTTTCTTCCTTCTTAAATGTGTACCTCGTCAGTGCGCTAGCTGTGTGGAATGACCGTTTCTTTAGTAAATGCAACAGTCTGTATGTTATTCATTGACATCATTAAACATTTTACCGTACATGATATTTTCAACTTTCCTCATGTTTTTTTTTTGGTGGGGGGAAGGGGGGCTTTGTTCCTGGATCAGTCTTTCTTTACTATATGCAAGGGCGTAGGAACCGGTGGGGCTGGGGGGGCGCCAGCCCCCCCAGTGAAAAATATGGTGGGGCGGAAGTATCATTCCGCTCCCCCGCTCCGCAAGTCAGAAAACCCCTTTTTCATTTCCAAATGAGAAAAAAATCTCATTTGGAGCACCAAATTGCATCTAAGGCCAGGTGAAAATGCAAAATTATTTACAAAATGGAGTGGGTGTTGAAGTGTGCTATATTGCACCAAATTGCATCTGAGGCCACCTGGAAATGCAAAAAAAATCCAAAAAAAGACCTCTCCCCCAGGCCGGCCATCAGTCTTCAGCCCCCCCACTCAAAAGTACTTTCCTACGCCACTGACTATATGTGAAGACCATGATTTGTGTACTGCTAAAGCAAAATAAAAATAAAAATAATTATTTTGAAACTTTTTGAGTAAAATTATTTTCAATTGAGATTTTTCATTGTTTTATGTACTTATGCTATGATTTGTAAAATTTGAAAATTAGATGCATACATTGAGCTAAACTTGATGGAGATGTAAAATAGAATCATTTTTTCATTTTGTCTCCATGGTATTATTAACAAGCATTCATAAAACAGAGAGCCAACTATCATTGTTTTTGCTCTTCTTAAAATGTGGTCGTTATAGGTCCACAAGTGGAGGCTGAACCGCGAGACCACCCAGTCGGTATCGCCATTGAGAACCTCACCAAGGTTTACGATACCAGATGCTCATCATACAGTAACAGGGCCCTGGACGAAATGACGTTGAATGTCTTTGAGGATCAGGTCACGGCCCTGTTGGGTTGCAACGGTGCCGGGAAAACTACCGCAATGTGAGTCAAATAGATGGCAGTTTACGTGGTTGGGTCAATTTCGTTTGGAGTCCCTAGCGGCAGTCATGCATTGGTGTCGTGGGATAGGGATTATGCAGTATATCACAGGCGGCATAGTCTTGTCTTCAAAAATTGTTTCCTAAGTGCGTGTTATTTGAAAGACTTGCTATATTGGAGATAATGAAACAAAAGTATAAAGTTAAGATGTTTAACCATTTGTTTCCTTTGATAAGTAAAAAGCGTTACCATCTAAAACAAAGCAAACCTCTTATTTATCTTAATTTCACTTTTTTTGCAAATTTTTGTATTCTCTTCTTCCCAGTTCCATTATTACTGGCATGTTTCAAGCATCCAGTGGTGCTGTGAGCATCTATGGAAAGAAAGTTGGCAAGGTAGGAGGTCAAAGGAATGACCTGGGATTGTGCCCGCAGCACAACGCCCTCTACGATGAGTGAGTATAAAACAAAACAACGAAACGATAAAACCTCAAATTCTCATTTAAATTAACAGCACAATTAACGTCTTTGGGTGATCTACAAGTTTCGTTTCAAGTTCAGTGTTAAGTGGTTCTGTTATTTATTGCAAACTAATTTTTTAGTTGCTTGTGTTCTTCAGTTGCTGAATTTTGGGAGAGGTGAAGGGAGAGGGGGGGGGGGGTTGAGGGAGGGAGATGGGACAAGCAAGGGGCTCTAATTTCCCAGTAACTGTAGGCTGCCTACTTACATCAGTGGTAACAGAATTAGCTTCAATTTCTCTTACTCCTGTAGTTCTAAGAAATGTGAAAATATGAAGTGAAAATGGTTTGCTTGGCTCATAAACGGAGAGAAGGCAGTACATTTCTGTACTGTTTTGATTCTGGGTCAAAAATGCTAGGTGATGCATGGGCAAGTTTATGTGAAAACGTGTCACAAATTTCGTTTTGAAAATCTTCCATTAAATGCAAGACTAGTTCTGGTGACTGCAGGGAATAATTTAGCTTTGAATAATTTAGCGTTTGAATCTTCCTGTGGGGCACAACGAAGGATCTTGATCGCAAAATTGACACTTTTCAAAGGAGACTACTTCCTAATATTCTCAACATTAGATGGACCAATAACAATTGGTTATCAAACGATGAGCTCTACTATGAAACCAACCAAACACCTTGGTCATCCATAGTTGCACATAGAAGATTGAGATTTTTCGGTCATGTAACAAGACTCCAAGAGGACGCTCCAGCAAAGGTTGCTTTAAGAGAAGCATTGAGACATACTGCTAAACCAGTAGGAAGGCCCGTGACTACCTTGCTTGGAAAAATAAAGTCACAATTTAAGGACGTTAACATTAACAATTTTAGAGGAAGCAATAAACCTTGCCCAAGATCGTGATACGTGGCGGAGGTTAATCACTGAGCATGTCGGATAGACGAGACTCAACTTACTACTACTAATCTTGTGTAGCAGTTTTGATGTGGCTGAATTTTGTCCCTCAATCGTAGAGCGCTATGGTTCCTGTGTACCAAACTCATGCACATCTGTGCATTATTAGAGCAATTTGCGATGTGATTCCTGGATAAATGACTCCCTGTGCACTGCGTTAAATTGTCTTTTTTTTTTCGTTTCTCCTCAGACTGACAGTGAAAGAACACTTGGAGATCTATGGCAACTTACAGGGACTTGACTCACAGGCTATCAGAGACCAAGGAGTCATGTAAGTATTAGAAGACCTCTTAATAGATGGATACTATCGGTGCCAGGCTTCTTCCACCATGTGATAGACATTGTTTTCTCTGTTAGCCATCGGCAAAATAAACTTCACATCGTGACAAACATGGTCTTAGGGACAAAGACATGAGTTGCTAAATGTTAAGAGATGTTTTCACGAAGCACATTTGGCACTAGCAGAGTGTGCATGTTTATCTTTACATATTTAGCTGAAAAACGTCCCGGTTTATCTTAATAAGGTACAATGCATTATCCACTGGAGAGGACAAGCGTTACTAGAAACATTACTGCATTCATGAATCCATGACGAAACATTCCCTTTGGAAACGTGTTTGTATCACAGTACTGTCCAATTTGGGAATTATGATTTAAAAAGTGGCCGGGCCCATTTTGATTAATTCCAAGGGCATACTGTTAAACAGTTTACAGTGTGGCCAGACAAAAATGAAGGGGCAAAACAAATGTTCGAAAGGTATTCCGACCATTGAAGGGTTACTTTGAATCTGTTTCAAGCTATGACCATGCTATGAGGGATTCTTATACCCAACCTGTACAGTCCTGATGGGGGTGTACACGTTCAGGTTTTGTTTAAGGGGACCATCACAACATGGTCCTTTTAATCTATTTTTATCTTGTTGATATTCCATTTTGCTATTAGATGGCTATTCCATTGACATTTAAATGCTTAAATTTCAGGTTTATCTCACATAAACAGCTTGTCACTTTAATAATAATGATCAGCATTTATTTTTACGACGCTTAAGCAACCACAAATGTGGAGAAACCTTCAAGGGCTTATGGACTACAACTTTTACACATCAGGTGGCTTCCAATTCAACATTTTAATGCAAATTTGGAATCTTTACAAGTAAGAAAGTCATTTCAGATGGGAAACTGTAGATTGCTCTTGGATGCAAAACCCACCTTTCTATGACCCGGCAGAGTATCGAACCCGGAACCTCCCGATTGCTAAGCCTCATTGCTTAAAATGCCACCGCCTTCGTCCACTCGGCCACACACAGCACCGGTTTTATTTGATATATTCCTTGTTTTTATTCTCCAGTCTCTTAGAGGACCTACGGATGTCAGACATGTTGGAAGTTCCCGTCCGGAATCTCTCTGGCGGAATGAAACGGAAGCTCTGCGTGGCCATCTCCCTGATCGGAGACGCCAAGACCATCATCCTGGACGAACCTACCAGCGGGGTCGATCCTCACGCCAGGAGGGCAGTGTGGGACCTGATTATCAGGAGCAAGAGAGGTAAATATCCTGGATATGAAAGGATCATGAATAATTAACACCAGACTGGGTGGTGTAGGAGGGTTAAACATGGCAGAGTGGGACACAGAGTTATCTCGAGACGTAACCAACAAAATGGATTCTCTGTGCATTCCAAACCACAGCTTCCCTCTCTTGAACGTAGCATTGTGACGATAGTACACGTTTTCGTTAACATTATGTTTCGTCATTTTGCATCAATCCTTTTTTTTCATGTTTTACAATCTTTTATCACTTTCTAATACAATGGCACTGTTAACATAACTAAATGGGGCTTTTTAATACCAAATATAGTATTTAGGAAATAAAGGTGTATCTGGTTAATCAAAAGTGGTACTTTTGAGGATTTTTAAACAGCAACCCCTTGTCCTCTACCTCCTTCCCCATCCCCCCCCCCCACCCCCATCTTCCAAGTTTTACAGCCGCTAACCACGACAACTGTTTGATTGATTATTCTTATCCTGACATTTTGTTGCTCTTTCTTGTTTGCCTCTTTAAGGCCGAACAATCGTCCTCTGCACTCATTTCATGGATGAGGCCGACCTCCTCGGTGACCGGATCGCCATCTTGGACCGGGGAAAGCTCCGTTGCTGTGGCTCCTCTGCGTACCTCAAGTCAAAGTTCACCACAGGCATGAAACTGACCCTAGCAAAAGAGAGGCCCAGCGGAAGCTCGACACCCGACAGTGCGAAGAAGTTACCAATGGTCAAGGAAGCTCTAGGAAATGAGTATTCAGACCTCCCGGTCCATTCTACGGAGACCGGGGAACTTGAGAAGAGAGCTAGCACTTCATCCAGTGGCACATCATCTAACAAAGGTAACGAATGCACACACCCTCCCTCCCCCCACCCCACCTGCAGTGGATATGTCCGTAAAACTTCTTTCCACCTTCAAACTGTTTTCCACGGTGGAGTGTTAGCTCAGTGGTTAACGCCAGTGCCTTTCAATCATAAGGTCCCAGGTTCGAGTCACTCCAAGATTAATGTATGTCGTCCAGTTACAGAGTTGTTGACAATTGACAATTCATAATCATGGACGTTAAATATGAATCTAAGAGACTGACTTCAGTCAGCTTGCGGCTTTGATGAGCCAATGATGGCTTTTTTGCGAGTTCCTACTTGCAGGAGGATCTAAAAAACATACATACTCTTCTGTTCGCTGATGAAGCTCCGCCACTGAGAGTGGCATGAGCAACCTTGACGGGCATTATAAGATGGTGGAGACATGAGACCCTCCAGAAATTACAGCCTTGCCTGCCCATTAGCTGGCTGCCCCAATCTTTGGAAGGCATCTGGCAAGGGGCACAGGACAGTTTGATGGCTTTGTAATGTTTTCTATCAAGTGATTCATGTTGATTCTGTTGGTATTTTGTGATTCTGTTAGTATTTTGTGAAGGGCTTCACCAAAAGAGCTTTCTTTTTCTGTTCTGGTCAACAGATCTCTGTGACAGCGCGAAGGTGACAGAGTTCCTGACGTCAAAGGTCAGCAGCATCACCCTGATCAAGGAAGTTGGTTCCGAGCTGGTGTACCAGCTGTCATCCTCACTGGTAGAGAAGGCTAAATATCCCCAGTTATTCCGAGACTTGGATCAACAACTCGAAGAGTTACACATCAGGAGTTACGGTGTCTCGGATACCAAGCTAGAAGAGGTCAGTTCCAACAATCGGGAATAATGATCCGTATCCTCGGTGTTCAGTTTAAACTTACTTTGGGAACTCCTCTACCTCTTGTATGATTTGCTCATGCATTTTCCCTGCACCATCGGCGCACAACTGACAAATTTCTCTCCACCAATAAATGGGAATATGATCAGGCAGCTCCCACCCTAGCCCACTTCTAGCTAGTTCCGGTGCCATGATTTGGTCATATTTTCCCTGCGACTTGTACCGAGTACAATTCTTCTCATCGGAACTGAAGACCTCTTGTAGTCTGTTTAATACAAGGCCCAACTCATTTTTAGCTTTCTCCATCCCTGTTACAGTGAGTTCGTTCAGTATAATAATCTAATTTTTAAAACTTCTCTATTCATAACTTTTTTTTCTTTTCTACAACTTACAGGTATTCTTGAAAGTCTCTACACACTCTGATAGCTACCAGGAGAGTAACATTGACCAACCGCTAGACGATACCTTCCAGGAGAGATCTGATTATACACTCAATTCGTTGAACAACAATCCGAAAGACCTGTATGGAAGCTCTCTCTCGAAAGGTAAACGGACAAAACAGTAATTGATATTATTATGAATGTTTTCACTTCTTGTATGTCCACAAAGGTTGTGTGCATTATTATACACATAATGAATGGTTATGAGTGCAAAAGTGCAAATATTTCATGAGTTGAAAGATGGACTGCGCCGAGTTGAATGGAACAAATTACATCTTTCAACTCATGAAATATTTGCATTATTGCACGAATGGAAACCGTTCATTATTTGTTTTATACAACATATTATATTAAGATGGGTAAAATGCACTCATGCAACAGATTGTTTTGAACAGACAGGTATTTCTGCTCTCTTACCATTGAAAAAAGTGCTATCAAAAAAGTATAACCCATAGTTCTATTTCATAGAGTGGAATAGAGCGGATTTTGCATGCAATCAACGAGCAATTGACCAATCAAATGACCAGAATACAATTAGGTGTTGTATAATATATTATTATGAATGTTTTCACTTTTTGTACGTCCACAAAGGTTGTGTGCTGTATTCTTATATCCCTCCATCATGTCAAGTCTCTATAGCTTTTTGAAGTTGGCCAGCAGTTTACAGCATTATATCTTTTAAAATATTATTTTAAACTTTTAACTATGATATTTTTAAGCAGAATATGAAAGTAAATATTTGGGAGAGATATTGGCAGTCGTGGTCTAATCTGTTAGGTTTTGAAATATAGTTTTATGGACATTATTATTATCAATAAGAGTATCACAGTAATTTGTACTTTGCCGATGGGGTTGAAATAGTTTTGTTTTTGGTGAAAGAAGAAGAAAAAAAGAAGAAATTATGTCTTTTGTTGTTTTTTTAAGCTCATCAAGCTGTTACCCAAGTTAATAAAATGCAAATGATTAAAAAAAAAAGGCTTCGGCTGAAATTCCATCGTTTATTCCAATGATTAAAATTGGACGGTTATATTTCTCACCGTGTTCACCAAATTGCTTGTTGAGAATCGTGGTCATTTCCCAGCTATGCAGAAGTTGGTTTGGGGCTGGTTAGAGTTGAAAGATATGTCTTGAGTGGAAAATATGTTTGACCTTGAATCATAATTTGCGGGAAGGGGGGGGGGGAGAGGGAGGGAGCAATACTGATTACGTTTAACTTTATTTTTTTGGTCTTCACAAATCCTTGTTTGTGATCTGAATTTGGATTGATCTATCGTCCCCAGCTTTCCAGCAGTTCCACGGAGTGATTTTAAAACGCTTCCACATCACTCGTCGGGATTGGCGTAGCTTTCTGTGGTCTGTCATCATGCCCGTGGTGTTTGTGGCGCTGGGTACACTAATGGTGCAGGTAGCACCAAATGAGGTCTACCCTCAGCTCCAGTTGACACCTGCAATGTTCAGAAATCCTACTTACATGTTCTTTAGGTGAGAGAGTCTCTCAGAGAGACTAACATCTCTTTCAATCATCTAATCTTTTTTTGAAACATTTTCACCATCTGGGAATGATTCCTATTAATTCGTCACATAACTTGCGACATTTTTAAACAGTCTTCCAAATGTTTTGGTGTAAAAAAAATCGTAACAATAAAAACCAAAGTGAGATATAACTGCCGAGGAAATATTGATTGGCAGAGACAAGCGTTAGGGTAAAATATTATTTTCAAATCTGACAGTTATTTTCTAGCAGCAGTTTTTGCGATCATTCCTGTGGTCGATACCGGCAACCGACGATTTAACATCGAAGGATGATAAAAATTTTAAAAAATGTTATTTTTCTTGTACTTGAAATTTGACTCTGGATCACTTTCAACCAGTCTGGAAGGATCAGAATGCTATACCTCTGTAGGATCGATAGACTGTATACTGTTCGTCCATTTTGCCCTTCGTGGTAAAACAGGTCATGTACCAGAATTGGAAGAAACTACTCAAGTGGTGATAACTGGATTAAGAGATTTAATTGTTGCTGATGGCTATCTGTAAACCAATACATTATTTGAATTTATGATAATAAAGTAGCATTTTTTTTTTTTTTTTTTTTTTTTTTTTTTTTTT
>JAIPMN010045586.1:0-12787 GCA_020650975.1 Apostichopus californicus | reverse complement strand
CACCAGAAAGACGGTCTGCTTCTGCGGGTGATAGGTAAGCAACGCCCTTGGAGTTATCTTGTTTCAATAGAATTTGACTCATAGAGTATATGAAAGCCAATTTCTGCATTTGATGGGCCACCAGTCTTGAAAAATGAAGAGAACAAAGGCATACGTTTGAGCTTGTCCAATGAATTGTTGGTTTATCGCCGAAGGTTCAAGTAACATATATATGATGGTGATGACGCGTATGTGTATGTGGGTTTATTCTCATCCATATTAGGGAGTAGGCGGGGTTTGAATAAAATTGTCAAAATAAAATTTTCAAAATTATCAAAAGTGTCAATATTTCTGCGACTGTGTGAATGATTTTAATGAAATTTGATGGAAATGGTAGGCAGTGTATTTTATGTCTGATACTAGGTCTCATTTCATTAATACATGCAAGGTTTGTAGTGAAGTTTTGTTTTTGGTTCCTTGCCGAAGGCTTAATGAACCTATGTGATGATGATGTTGTATGTATGTGTGTATGTATGTGTGTGTAACACATTCTTGTAATTGGGCAAAACTCAAAGACGGTCATAGGGATAATTCTCGAACTTGGTATTTGTGTCACCCATGCAACCGTATGGCTGATTTTGATGAAACTTGATTTGATGGAATTTGTATGTAGTGTAGTTTATGACTGTGTGATACTAGGCCTCATCTCATTAATATGTGCAAGGGACAGAGCTAAACATTGTTTTTGTCACAATAAGCTTGTAATAAGGCAAACCAAAAGGAAATAAGTGGGATCAAACTTGGTAGGTTTGTCCATGGTGAGTAGATGAAGCCTTTTTCGTTTGACATGGATCTCATGTATTAATGAGTGGGCAGAGCTCAAAGTAAATTTCTTCAAATTTCAGTATCTCTGCAACCATGTGGTCAATTTTGATGATGTAATAGGTAGGTAGTGTATTTATACATGTGTGATACTCTGCCACATCTCATTATTACTGCAACCATGTAGAAAATTTATATGAAACTAGGACATTTGATGGAATGGGAAGGCAGTGTTTCCATGCAAGTGTGATACAAAGTGGTGTGTAATATATATGCACAATGGTAATGGTTATTTAAAGTTTGTACTTGTGCATTAAAGGCAAGGAACTACAAAATGTAGTCATTTCTTGTTTTTAATCCTTATCAAAAGCAAAAGCTATCAAGCTGGTGTGCATATGAGTGTGTGTTTGTGTGTTACTGCGAAACCCATGTAAGCACAATACAGGAGATGACTACAAAGTTTGAACATGGCATATAGGTTATCCATATAGGGGGACAAACATTATTTTCATAGGGGGACAACCATTAAGCATTATTTATTATGATAGAACTACATTATTTATTATGATAGGATTTGGCAGCATACAAATCCACTGTATACTGAGTTTATTAAATTTTCCCAAAATGTTACCATGAGGTTTGTAATGTCACTTCCACAGATATGTCGACGAGTATATTAATCTGCTGGAGCCAGTTTATTCTAGTGATGAGGAACTTCAATGTGCTATTGAAGAGAGCTTGAATGATGCAGACAACACCAGGTAATTTAGAAAATGAAGCATTTTCATTCAATAACAGACTTAATGGTATCTATACAATCAATACAGAGTGTGAATATATAATGATTCTTGTGTGTGCTTGTAAACATATGTCAGTCATACCTAGCTGGATTGAGTTCATAACTGGTTTGTCTGTTCCTCATGATCCTTATTGTGAAACTGCCAAATCCATCATGTCATGTGTAGTGTGATCAAGTTCATTCAGGGTGGGGGGGGGGGGCATGATGTAGCAGTATGAGTTAGTCCCAGTCCCAGTCACACATGGCTCATTAAAAAACTATTATGCAGTTGTTGATGGCTATGAAACATCTGTTAGTGGAGCTGTATAGCAGTCTATGAGTTTGAGAAAATATGATCATTGGTTTGTTTCACTAGTGTTGCCACACAGTGATAACGGACAAGTTGCTACCACCTCTGAACATCTGTGAAAGTAGCTGAAGGCTGATAGATTCATTACCATATGTCAGATGGGATATAAAATGGGTGTAATGAGAGTGGGATGGGTGAGGAGAAGGGTTACTTGATAAGGATAAGTAATTCATCCCTTTAGGGGCCCCTCACATACGTGAATCCATGACCATAAGTGATTTTGTGAGGAAATACAAATCAGTATATTTCTTATTCCCAGCTCTGCATATGTCAGTGCTGTATATGTTATTTTTAAAAAATTATTTGTTTTCGCATGCAAAATGCTGGATTTCATCTTTCGAATAAGGGAATATTTTTCAAAGTAAGCGGTTATGGTATCAACACCTTTTGATGAAACTTGTGATTCAATCGGTAATAAGTTGTGCTTCACATCTATCCATTTTCAGTGATGCCACCATTCTCAAGGCCAAGCTGCAAGAGAAGTTACAACAATTTCAATCTCTACGGGATGGTGAAAAAGTTGATGTAGTGGTGAGGCGAAGAAAAGTCCTTCGTAGTGCTGCTGAGGCAATCACAGCACAGGACGGATTTTCGTTTTATAAGGATCCAGTCGTCTCCTTTTCAGGGGAAGAGGCAGTGGACCTTGGTGGTCCAAAAAGAGAGTTTTTCAGGTGAGTATCAATTCTTTATCCAATCCTTGTGGAAAGGGAATCTTTGGAGTCGTGTGTGTGTGTCGCACCCCTTGTAATACGGACCACACATGCTGCATGTATTTCCCGAGCAAAAAATCAACATAACCAGAACCAACTATGCTAATTGAGCTTTGAACAACTCTACTGAACATGAAAAATGCTAAAAGTTCATTCTTAGTATGTGTGTTATTCATATATAATGAGTGTATTATTCATATATAATGAGTGTATAATCACCTGGGTTTTTTGCTTGAGGTGAAAGATCATATGAGGAAAACACAATCAACATAAAAAGTCTGCTGGATACAGTTGTAGTCATCCATTCAACATGGGATGGTTGAACAATTGGATGACCATTGAGTGGTAGTATAGACCAAAGATAATCATCTTTAAATATGGTTGGTATGGTATGCAAGTTCTGACATCAACAGAGACACTGTTGTCTTTGGTGGACACAATTGGATTGTTGCTAAGAGAGGAAAATGCCAAAAGAAGAGAATTCAACCTTAAGATTTATGTTTACATGGATAAAAGTGTCTAATTTGTTCTGTCACTGTAATAATCAGGGGTTTAACTCCAATTGAAATAATTATGCAGATATCATCAATATTGATTCCTTGCCGAAGGCGAAAGGAATCTATGCAGTCACCTGCAGTGGGCTCATATTTGGTAGGTAGGTTGCCCATAGTTAGCAGATGATTCCTTGGTGGAGGTCAAACATTAAAAAATTACTCCCAAGTCCAAATCTGGTACCCCACAACCACAATTTTCTAGCAATGACTGTGGTTCACTTTTATTATATACCCTACTTGCTGTCTAGCACCTCTGCAGCAATGTTTACCAAAGCTCAGTTTATAGTCACATTAAATATTTTGTACCTATCATATCTGCTGTCATACTAGCAACAAGACATGTGTGTGAAGGATATTTCACACCATACCCCATGTCAATCCCCTTTGCAATGAAACACATCTTTATATATGACAAAACATTGTATTATTTCCCATCAGGTTGGCCATACAGCAGTTGCCACAGTTAGGCATCTTTGAGGGGAAGCAGAGCAAATTGTATTTTGCTCACGAGATAAATCTTCTTGAGAAAGGCCTGTACAGACTTGCAGGGCAAATGACTGCATGGAGCATACTCCATGGGGGTCCGGGCTTCCCTATGATACACCCACTACTCTATTCGATGATGTGTGGGATCAGTGCCACAGATCAATTTTCGATCCAAGACATCACAGATGCAGATGTGCTCTGCCATTTACAGAAGGTGAGAGCTGATTAAGGATATGTGTTATGACAGATTCTAAGACCGCACAGTAAATGTAATGGAGGCTCTGGCTCTGATACTCACATAAATGAATTTTCATGCTTTCTGATTGTATAGGTTCACACCAGTTTATTCTGTTCAATAAACCCCACCAAAGTTATATGTCCGGTTTTTGCAGTCTTCCTGTGTGCTTTTGGGAAGTTAGCCATTGCAGGCCACCGGCGAACACCCATAGTCTCCCCCACACCCCAATTCTCCATCTGGGTATATTGCATTGACAATGACTGCATAACTTATGGATATGTTATAGAGCTGTGGGATAAAAGTATACCTGTTCCATTGCATGTTTATAGGAAGATCAGTGGCAGGCTTTCATTTAAATATAGGTCTGAAATTACACAAACTTTAATGTAAACAATATGAGTATTTGTTTCGAACAGTACAAACCAATTAAATCAATGCTTGGGGATCGAAAACAACAATGCTTTGACAATTTAGATACATATTGTGATAACAGTCAGTAGAATTAACAAACTAAATGACTGAAAGCCAAACTTTGACAGTAATTTCTGAATTAGGAAAGGAAATGATGACAGCACAACACCAAACAAAGGTTGACCAAACATTGGAAAAATTGTGGCAGGAAGAACTTTATGATCACTGCATTATTGATGCAAACTAAAGTGTCACAGACACTTCACAGTGGCTCCATTTAAATAACAGCATTTTTATGCTGGAGAGGAGTTGTGCCCATTTGGTGTCTTGATCAACTGACAAAACTTGTAGTATTAATACACCTTGATTCAAGATAGGCAAAGTTTCCCATACATGTAAAAGGCCTCAATATACTGATGAATGTTGTTGGCAATATACCATGGGACTGAGTGATTCCCGGTACTGTACATACTTCAATTTACTCCAATTTTGTTGCGATCAGGCCTAATTGCTGGGTTTCAAACTGGCTAAGATAATACTTTCACAACACAACCACATGTTGTGAACCCTGATCATGTCCAGGGTTGGTGACGCACGCGACTACAGGGAACAGTTAGAGTAACACATAGCTGGTGACACTCCCAATTCTGCATGTATTTCAGTTAGTGGGTTTAAATTCGGTGACCCGACCCGACAGGGGTCTACGTTTCCTCAATATTAACAACAAGCACAGATATTATTCACCCACCAATTCCCTATGTGTTTACTATCATTTTGCAGATTGAAAATAGTGTAACGGAGGAGGAGTTGAAGGAGACTATTGATGTCATTGGTGACTGGGCTGCCAGTAATGGATGTACAAACATTTATGGATTGAAGATGGCAAACAAGGATAAAATATTATCCACTCTTTTCAAGCAACATATATACTACAGGTATGACATTATGCCCAATCTGTCATGCTTTGTGCAAATGCATTGCATGAAGCATACCTGTTTAGAAAGAAAACATATTTAGTAGGTACATTGGCATAATAAATTCATCAAATTTGTACAGTTTACTATATTTGGTATTAATGCTCAATCATGGTCATCTAAAAAGTGCCCTATTTGTGTCATGTGAACTATGTTCAGAGAGAGACTCTGTGGTCAATATGGCATGTGACAGTTCCAGGCATGTAGCAAGAGATTTGTCTTGGGGTGGGGGGCATGGGGGAGGGGTCTGAGGGCAGGTGGTTGCCCCCTCCCCTTTGGGGGAAAAATGCAATTCAAATGCAGGTAGATGCAAATGGTGCAATGTTTGTGAAAAAAACAGCAGTCAAATTTCCACTGAACATTCACAAAGTTGTTTTTTTTTCTTTTTTTGTACTCATTTTTTGGGTCACTTGGGTCATGGGGGTTGGACCTCCCCCTCATGGCTACGACACTGGTCGTTTATCTGACTGTCCACCCATTCTGTCTGTATAAACAATAATGATGAAAATAGCAAAAAACATTCTACCACAGTTTTCATGATACAATTTTGTGAGTCTTTCATAATTGGACTTGTGTAGTGCCCCTTCTTTATGTTCCGGGTTTTGAGGTGAACAGTCTAACATCATGTATAGGTCATATGAAGAACAAGGTGCCATGTTTACATACTAAAGGTAACATGTTTAACATTTTGATAGATTTTGACCGAACACAGTGATCAGTGGTCATCCAATGTCCATTTGGTACCAATTAGTGAAAATGTCCAAAAGGCTCCATCTCATACAGTTTTGGAAGTGCAATCCCTATAGAGTCTGTCATTATTAGACTTGTCAGTAATTGTCCAGTGGTATTTTCTAGTTGAAATTAAAGTAAGTGCCTGACTACACCCCGGCTGCCAGTACAACTGCATACCATCCATACCATCACAGGGTTCCCAATTAGTACCTGGCTATGAGGCCAGTGCCTTAAAGATAGCCGGTTAAATGATATATTAATTGATGGAAGTGTTGAAAAATATAATGCCATGAGAATGTTATAGCAAAAGAAATTGGAACTATTTTGGGGCCTTCATTTTCTTGGGATGCACCTCATGATTTGTGACTAATTGATGTAGAATGAACATTTGTATGAGATTGATCTTATGCATTCTTTAGCCTCATCTAGCCTTAACCTTTCTGTCATTCTTTCTCACATGTAAAGGTGCAAGGCCGAGATCGATGAATTTAAAGAAGGTCTCAACAGTGTTGGTGGTTTTTGTGATCTTGTGCAAGAGGATCCCATACCATTTCGAAGCCTTTTGGTAAAGACAGAGGATGCCTTAACCTTCTCCGATGTGAAAAAGTTATTCCACATGCAGTTTTCTACAAGTTACCCAATTGCTGTCCAAGAAGAGGACACAGTCTACTGTTGGGAACAGTTTCTACGTAAAGCATCAAGTAAGTCTTTTTGGCTGCTTGTGTGTCACTAGTGTGTTATCAATATTTTTGACAACAATCAGTACACTAATTCAGTTTCAAGCAATGCAGTGATGAGCCAAACTACTCTAATTATGTACTCTCTGGAGCACTAGTCTTTAGTTTATTGAACAAAGTAATTGGGCAAATATACGACTTATCATGCTTTTTTTTTTATTAGTTGCTGAAGGCAAAGTGAAGCTATGTAGTCATGTGTATGTGTGATGCCTGAGTTTGTGACAACAATGCAAGGTCCCACAATTTTCATAAATGGTTGGTAAATTACACATAGTGAGTAGACATTCCCTATTGTTTTGGGTACCAATCTCATTAATATTCATGAGAGGCATAGCTTGTGAGTGATGTGAAATGTCAGTAACTAAGCAACCATAAGGTTGCATCGACAGTAAGTGGAGAACATGGGTATATAGTAGCATAATGCATCTCCTCATTAATAATTATAATTCTAACAACCATGTTAACTTCGAAGCACGGCTGATGGCAAGGTTCATTCATATCGGTTTGCATGTTTTACATTGGTGATCAGAGGTCTGTTGTAGACCAGGTGTGACAGGAAAACTTGGCTTCTGTTATTCTAGTACCTTATATTTCGTACATCGTGGAAATCCAAACTCCAGACCGATTTTCAGTCGATACGTTTATAAAAATACGTGGGAACTGCGGGAATCCGTGCAAAACATATACCTTTAAAATCCATGTAACAAATGAATTAAGACCTGGATCTGAATAAAACCTTTCCAAAAGATATGAAAGAAGAATTTTATTAATTTCTTTTGTGAATACTACCTTCTGTCTTTGTCCTATCAAGGTATAAAAAAATCTGCATTTACTGTGTAGAGTATATGAGCAGCCTTTGCATCGTTCCCCATGAGATGTGTCATTGCAGGTGAAATTCCTTAGTAGTAAATTCAAATAACTCAACTAGGCAACATGCTGGGATCTCAAAATTTGGAGTGCATGGTTTTGAGATATCCTCTTTTCATCTGTGCCAGTTTAAAGGCAATCTGCTGTTTTTAGGTTTTCAAGTTCAAATGAATTTTTATTTGTACTTTGGAAGCACATAGTGAATCTAACAGGCTTTCCACCCATACTTTTGTTTGATCAACTTACACCCTGTTATTTCACTTTTATTCCACCCTCTGGCGAAGTGGCCCATATCTACCATGGTTAATATAAATCTATCATTCATTGAAAGCTATGATGGTAATTGATATTAAGCTTTATATTATATGGGAAATTTATTTTGTTTACGGTTTTTTTTTTTAAGATGATGAATGCAGCCAAGAAATACATACTGAGGATGGGCACACTGAGAGGGTTGAATTTGGCCTGCATCACATCATCAGATTTTGTACTGGTGCTGACGCAATACCCCCTCTGGGGTTTGACAAACAGATTGATGTGGATTTCTTTAGCATCACCCCCGGGACCAAGCCATTACCTACAGCATCCTCATGTGGATTGGAGTTACACCTTCCACGTGGTATGGAAGATGTGAATGCCTTCAGCACAATGATGGTAGAGGCCATCCTATGTTCTCCTGGCTTTGGCAAGATATAGATTGTTACATCCCATAATTACAGAGCTGCCAACCAGTTTAAAGATTCCAATTCATAGTCTCCAGATCCATCAACAGACATCCCCTCCCCTTTGGAGAAAAAAATTAGCTTTTTAGGGCTTCAGATGCAAAATGGTGAAATGTTTGTGGCTCAAACATAATGAAATTTATATTGATATTTTTGGTTCCTTGCTATAGCAAAAGGAACCTATGCATTCAACTTGTCGTGTGTATGTGTGTGTGTCTGTGACACTTGCTTGCGTACGCTCTATCTCAATAAGGGAAATTTGGATTGAGGCCAAACTTGGACTATAGATCTGCCATATGGAGAAGGTGTGCCCTATTGTTTTTGGTGCCCACAAAGGTCAGTTATGGTCATAAAACTCAAAATATTAAAACTGCAATAACTCCCAGTGCCATGTGCGACAAGATTGATACTTTGGGACAAGTTGTGAACGGGTTAGGGGAACATTTTGAAACTTAACAGTCATGTGATCCAAGGTCACCAAAGGTCAATTAATGGTAAAAAACTAGTATTTTTGCGATAACGTTAGGGTTGGGAGTTGCTTCAATGTAATCCAATTGTCGACCAGCATCTGGGTGACCCTTGACCTCAATTTGACCTTTGGTAACCTTTAAGTGTTTTGGGGGATTTTTACACTTTCGATGCTATTTTCAGATGTCAGAGGTACCTTCCGATCATAAATGTCAAATAATGAACATGTTCATATCTGTTCATATAAAAGTTGTCACATGTTCATTTTTATTTACCATGTTTTATTGGCATTTATGCTTGCCAGATAATATTAGTGAAGCCTTGCCATAAACCTCACAGATCACCTTGTATCTCTTTAAATATCATATTTAATATATATCTTTTTTTAAATTAAGTTTACTTAGTCTTTGTATTCCTGCTTCTTTCATTCTAATATTGTGTGTGCTTAATATATTTTGATATCATTATTCACTTTTGTGCACCTCGTGAAGGCATTTTTGGACAGTTGTTTTTTAAGCTGTTAGTAAAGGTTCTACTGTACAAGAGTTAAGACTACCGAACCATTATTTGTTATAAAACTTGATATTGTCTCACTATAATAGTGATAATATCAACACTTAAAAAAAAATAACCATACTAAATCACCTGTGAATACTGTATTCTTTTTCAATTATTTTGAACTATTTGAACTTTTCATGCAATGATTTGTAGAAGAGTACTCCAGTAATCAACTATGCTACATATCAAATGAAATGCTATTATATACAGTCAAATATTATCACAACCAATGCTAAATCAGATCTTTGTCCAATTGTGGATATTTCCACATATGAAAACAATATGAGTAGCAACATGACCTCCAATTGTTTGCTACTAAGCATTTACTCTATGTACCAAGTTTCATGTTGATCCAAAATGGTTGAGTTGGGGTAGGGAGGGAGGGGGGGGGGGTCGGAGGTGGATCGGGATATGATCTCTGAACTTATAGTTTTGTAAACACAATATCTTGCTTTTAATAACATGCCTCCACAAGGAAATGCTGTGATGTGCATTTTTATACAATTATTTCTGGAGGTACCAGTAAAAGATTTTCTAAAGCAGAAAATACCTTTCTTTAGGTGAAATCTAGTTCTTGATCAGAAATAATGAACATGTTCATATCTGTTCATATAAAAGTTGTCACATGTTCATTTTTATTTACCATGTTTTATTGGCTTTTCTGCTTGCCAGATAATATTAGTGAAGCCTTGCCATAAACCTCACAGATCACCTTGTATCTCTTTAAATATCATATTTAATATATATCTTTTTTTAAATTAAGTTTACTTAGTCTTTGTATTCCTGCTTCTTTCATTCTAATATTGTGTGTGCTTAATATATTTTAATATCATTATTCACTTTTGTGCACCTCGTGAAGGCGTTTTTGACAGTTGTTTTTTAAGCTGTTAGTAAAGGTTCTACTGTACAAGAGTCAAGACTACCGAACCATTATTTGTTATAAAACTTGATATTGTCTAACTGTTTATATTGTCATATATAAAGAGATGAGTAGTGACATAACTTCCATTTCTTTTTTTGTTAATAAACATTTACTATACATACAAGTTAAATGTTGATCTAATATATTTGGACCTCAAATGACCCACAGTGACATAGAAATAGCGGAATTTCTACAACTGGATGTTTAATGTTAGATGCTAAAAAAGCTCAATATTAAGATGAAGTAAAAAGTCAGAATTTATGCTCATAGTGTGCTCAAATATGCTAATTAGGCCAACTATCAAAATGGCATGCTGATGAATTCAAGACCAAACTCAATACCAAATTTCAAGAGCTAAACTATTTACAACAAACTCCACATATGGACAGATACATGTCATTTTGAACATCAAGTCTCTTCTCTAAACATAGTTTCAGCAAGACAAAAACTGGAAAAGTAGTGAAAATAATGACTTTGCATTATAGGCTATTTTGGATTCAAATATATGGTGGATGATGTGTCCCCAAGCCAGCATGTCCCTGTGAATTACACAGGAAGTATATTTGATGTGTAAATGGATATTGACTTGGACACCCCCCCCCCCACCTTGAGCAAACCATATCTGCAGATGCCCTTTTAAAATGTCAGTTAATTAAGCTTGAAGTGTTACATCATATGAAATCATTCACATGAATGCATAATTTGGAAGATAACCTGATCAGTCTTAATCAGTCATGCAGCTTATAAGTTCAAATGACTATTCCATACATAGAAACTTTTATCACTACCAAGTTTTCGTCAAGTCGTATTATTTCCTACAAAGTCATTGAATAACAATATACCTCAAAATGAGGTGTTCAAATACAACTTACAATGTATGGGAAGTGCCATTTTGGTGATCTGGGATGTGGTTTAGGCAAAAATTTACGGTACGCTACTCCCTGCGCCGCTTAGATAGTGTATCTGCGTTCATCAACTTTGGACAATATGCCCCCCCCCCCCAGTCAAGTACTCCTGGCAGTGACTGGAGATTCTGTATAGTAGTCAGAGCAATGTGTTTGATATTACTCATGGTGTTTGATATTACTCATGCACAGTAGCTTGCCTTGAAATTTTCACCTTTTTTCAAAGAATTGACAAGTATCAGTATAACAGGTGAAGTCAGTGTGCAATGAGGGATGTTTCACAGAAAAAAAACTCTCCAAAGTCAGATTATGTTGAACAAGGAAGGCGATGGCTCAGTCAATGTTATTGGTCAAAAATTGTTGTGTTCGACAACAAAACCATGGTATTATAGAAATTATAGAACAAGACACAAATGTGTGTCGTGATTCCTTGCCATAAATTGTACAAATAAAATCAATGTGGAAGGAATGATGGGGAAACCCATTTCCTTCGATGCCTCTCCCAGGGCACAGATAAATAAAAACTTTTGCCCCAATCAGCCACCCTTGATCTGTCTGTGACCAGAAACACCATTGTGTCACAGTTTTATCCCTGTCTTCACTGTCTAGGGATTATCTGAACACCAGCTAAGTAGCTAGTTTATTTACTCAACAAACAGGATAATTAGGCCATAACAGGATTATCACCTTAGAGACAAGCTAAAAAACCACAAACATAAACATCTCTTCATTCCACTCATGATAGCATTACCCAGGGCTCAAGCTAATTGGTGTAAATTGGGTTTGAATTAGGCATTGACATATTGGAAGATTTATACGATGAGAATATTCAGAAACAAAAACATCAGGTTTTCTTGTACCACATTATGGGCAACATACAGATCAAATATGATCTCTGTAAACATTTGCATTCTCCAGTTATTGATATTACAAGGAATTCACACTTTGACCTCTGTTGACCTCAAATGACCTTGGAACAGCACCATAATTTATAGGGTTCTTGCACCTCATATGGGCAACCTACAAGTCAAAAAGGATCTCTGTAGACACTTGTGTTCTTTAGTTATTACGATTACAAGGTTTTCGCTTTTTGACCTCTGTTGACCTCAAATAACCTTGAAAGCGCACCAAAAACAATAGGGTTCTTGTATTCAATGTTACATGAAAGCTACATGCCAAGTAAGACATTTGTGAAGGTTGGCTTTATTGAGATAACGAGCAGGCGATTACGAGCAGGCGTCACATCCACACACACACACGCACATACGCTGCGTGACTGCATAGATTCCTTTGACAAGGAATAAGAAATGACAACTTGACAAAATGACAAATTATAGAAAAAGTTGACAACTTTCTAAAAATATAGTCCAAATACATAATGATGGGAGGGTTCTGATATAACCAAACTTTACCAATATATGCCCTTATTGTGTAAAACACCATGCAAGAAGGTTTTGGCTGCCAAAAAGTAGCTGATTTGATCTTGTTCAGCATGCAACTCTGAAACGTCCATGTTAAATTCTCGGTTGAATGCTGCTTGTTGGTCTAACGTCA
>JAIPMN010045582.1:0-17629 GCA_020650975.1 Apostichopus californicus | reverse complement strand
CATGCTTATGGTGGGGGGGTAAATTTTCAGGGTGGGGGGAATTTATCCTAGGAAATATTCCCCCCCGGGGGGGGAAATTTTCAGGGGGGGAAAATTTCCTGTTACAGGGGTACTCCACCAAAATACCGATAATTCATGAAGATTAAGGAAGGATTAATCATGCAACATCTGTATAGGGGTGAAGGGAGGGGGAGGGTAGTATTGCCCTCTTAATACTGTATCAAGTTACAGTGGGCTTTAAAAACACCCACTTGATCAAGAAGACTAGTTCTAAACTTTCATTTCTATAGCATCAAAGTCTCTGATGGTGAGAAAAACATTTAATTGCTGAACCCAAAACAACGGGGAAAAAATGGTTTTCAAAAATAACAATGTTTTGTGTAGGGCTGACAAACGTGACAAAAAAGTATGTGTATATTAATCCAGTCCATATTAACCTAACATTTAACGTGGATTATGTTAATAACTGTGTCCCTTACTGACAAGTCCACCACTGACTGTGCACTCATGCACTGGATATGTTCTCTATGCAGCTCCTTTTTTTCACCAAAAGTATACAAATTAATTATGAGAAATTACGGAATCATTTGATTCCGGCTGCTACAATTTTCACAACCAGCATGCAAATTGAAAGTAAATGGGAAACTTGAAAAATTGCTCAATTGTCCAAAAGAAATATATATATTCCAATGCAAATAGGATTCATATTATCAATATACAACAGCTTCAAAACTTTATAATTCATGACGAACGACACAAAAACTGATTTTACGGGTTGTAGTGTTAACAGTTCTTTTCTATACATTTTTGCTTGCATTGCAGTACAATAATTAAAAACAAAAACCTAACGTTCCATTGCATTAATTTTAATAAATACCATCTTTAATTTCATTAAATTGCAGCTTGTGGGTCAACCTTTTACAAAATTTTATATTCATTGAATAAACTATATCATTAGTTACACTGACCGGTTTATAATTTCTAAATTGTGATAGGACTTTTGTATGACGGATAAAATATTATTTTTTTATTTATTATTTGCAAATAATTACGAAGATCAACGGGGGAACAAGAAACTCAGCACTTTACTAAGTTCTTTAAGTTTTTCATACATATATATATTTAACTTTTTGATCATAGTACAATAAGCACACCTATACCCATTTAAACTGACCATTTTAGTATTATCAAATTGCTTATTTTCTGGGTCAACATTTTCAAAGTTGTAAGTCACTTCAGTTCTAGCAATCAAATTAAGAAAAATATTGTTTCTCCTACAAATTAAGTTTTAAAAAAAAAATAGGAAAAAAAGGGAAGAAAAGATAAGAAATGTACCTTTGCTTAACAAGGGTTCTTAAAGACAAATTTAATTTAATGATTCTAGCATTCTTTGGTGGTTATGCATTAAATTTGTTAGCCTCGAGGTGAGCTATAGTTTCTTTGTAATATTTTTCTAATTAAGTTTATCAGAGACATGTATTTATTTTATGGAATAGAGCAAATTTATGGCTAGAAAGGGATGCGAACTAGTCACTTTTAGGTTACAAGCTTGCCCACTGAGTAATCCCTGGGTTAATTATATCATACCTGTATACAAGTTTTTATTTGTAATAATCTGTACAAGAAAAAAAAAATCAAGATTGCTTGTTTTGGTGTTTTTAAGGTGTTGATCAAAACAGGATATTTACTCATAAGGGCATGAACTATAGACTCCATGGGGTTTATAAGTCTGCAGTAAGTCAATCTGTATATATAACATTAAATCTGACAGGCTGTAAATCAAGTAATATTTAGCTCTAGCCCCATGTGCAGTCTCCCTACCACTTCCCCCCTCCCTCCCATTTCATCTCCATCCTTAATTGGCTATATATTATTAACCTTTAACCATCCTTATAGTAGTTTGGCCTTTTCACATAATAGCCCTATAAGTATTTTGATCAAAAAGGTAAAGACAAAGTCCATACATAGTGAGAACAAAGAATGTTTAGAAAATTATTTCAAATGTAGATTTCATTAAAATCACTCCATGATCAATTGCCAAGAGATACCTAGTTAGTTACTGGCATTCACACATGACCACATACTAGGTAACTTCTTAATGCACATAAATTCAGAATTTTTGCAATTTTAAAATTAAAATCCTTACATCAGTACCAGGCATGGCTCTTTTAAGCTCCCATAAAAGAACATTTCATTAAAGGGTGTGAAGACTCGCGAAAAAGACCTAGTTTCAAATGAGGTGTAACAGAAGTATTAGACACCACCATCGATCCCAAGAAAATATACACACACAGCTTGCTACCGTCGGTAATTAGACACTAATAGTGTACAGTCAGTACATACAACTGCGGTCAATACCCACAGCACAGTATGCAAACGATACAGGGATGGACATCTCAGGTCCTGCTTAAGATAACAAGGTATCACGTTTCATTACTGTCTGCATTTTGTAGCGACACGAAAAAAAACCTCACTTGCAAGCAACAGAAAGTTAACTTTTTCAGATGGCCGCACGCGGTTTGGGGCGAGTCTTCAATGCCTTTAATTCATGAAAATAAGGAAATTTAAGTAGCATCCCCACTGTTGTTATCATTGCAGAGTTATGGCATGCATGAAGCATACAACATGAGACTGATCTGTACAGAATGCAAGGGTTACTGATTCTGACATTTAACTAGGCCTGATTATAAAAGAAAGAAAGTAATTTTTGTAAATTTTATCCTGCCCCATCTTTCAACCCTACTGCAAACAAAATGGACCCCCTTACTACCATAAGTGGAATATGGCTTAAATTTATATTCAAGCATGTCTCCAACTCACGATATTCAGCCAAAACAAGAAGGGAGATCTATCTAGTGAAGCTTGCAACCTAAAAATAATAAATTTCTAGTATTTAAGTATAATTCTCGTCTAGATCTAGTGTAGATTGTCAAAATTCAAAAGGGGATTACAAATCAACAAGGGTTGAGTTCGGCCGGCAATTATGATTAGCAGCAATATAAATGGCAGAGATATATACCTGAAATTTCGTCACATATATATATATGAAAAAAAAGCTACTTTAAATTGGTGACGCATGAACATAGCTAGCATTCTCTATATAGTTTTTAATATTCATATTCAACTTAAAATCATCTTAGTTGCATCATCTTGCCAATCCTGTGAGTCAAGGAAAATTCTCTGAAATTCTGTTTTGTAATAATTACTGCAGAATTTCTTGCATCTCTTTGCTTTACCTGACTAAAAGCCTATAAAACACTGATGTTGTTTGTTAAAAAACATCCCATTGCCTAATTTTGTAATAAGCTCTTCTCTTAAAAAGAAGCAAACTTAGAGAAAAAGAATTTCTAATATCATCTGGATGAAAGAAGATTCGACTCAATTAGGTAAAAAGGACCTTCAGGGCAGTTTGTATGATCAGTTGTTGAGAATACACCTTCGTAAATAGACTTTTCATGTTTCATTAAATATTATCTCTGTAAAGGAGGGAGAAACTTATCTTTAAAGGAAAAAAAGAGAGAGCAGATAGAGAGAGAGAGGCAAGGAGAGAGAAGAGGAAAAGTAGAGAAAGCAGGCACAGCAGGGTTAAAGTAGATGTAAATTTATATTATCCTTCCAAGTACAATTAATATAACTATTTAGTAGTGTAACTAAAAGAAAAATCTGATGTTCTATTGATCTGTAAATGGTGTGGAAATCACCATATCAATTATTACGAGTGGGTGGATCACATGTACACACAGACCAGTTTAAATGCAGAGTGCAGGCTAATGGAATATGAAGGTCAGTGAATTATAATTAACAGAGAAGACTATATAAGAGGGTCATAGGTCGCGAAAAACGAGAAAATCAAGGTAAATGTAAGAGTTAAAGGCCTTGTTATAATGGCTATTTGAGAATGCAAGGGATCGAGAGCTTCGGGATTCCTTCGGGAGAGCGTTAAAAGAGCTGTTCCCTGCGCACGAGTGCGTCTGCAATTTGAGAATGGGTCGTGGAACATCATCGAATGAAAGCTGCATTACCAAAGCTCAATGAAGGTCACAATTATATTATACATACACAGTAGCTAATAGTACTATAAGCCATTAGTGCTACTGGACAGTTATGGCAAGCCATTTGGGACACACACGGCATAATATATCCTTGTATCAATACCAATACCTACGCGTATTAATTCGAATATATATTCCTATTAAATCAGATAATAACTGGCATGTCTTATAGCATTCACCCACATTGTAGCCTCGCCAGTGCAATAAATAAGAAATTGCAAATTTAGTCTCTATCAACGTTACACCCAGGCCAAACGTACTTGATCTAGACAACAGCATAACTTAATATGTGTATAAATTCAAATTAATATGTGTATACATTCAAAGTAATCCTCATATGTATTCGAATTAATCCTTATATATTTTCAAATTCATACGCGGATATATTTCGGCCTTATGATTGGCTAATGATATATACGCCTATATACAGACCTGGAAGATTGTATAGATTTCAAAAGGAAGGAAAAATGAGTACAGATATTTGATCTATAATATTTAAGCTGTTAATAGCAACTTGCATTATCTTGCCAGTTAAGGTATTAGTGGTTAATCTTCAAAAGTACATTCAATCATATTAAATTTGAGATATATGTGCAGGGTAAGGCAAAGTAAATGCAACAGTAAAGCATCTCAGAGAAAATGAAATTAGAGATTATGTTGAAAGTCTATATTAAACATATCAGCTTATTATACATCTGAATGAAGCCATAACGTGCATGAATATATATGCCTACAGGATTTACTGCACATGCTATCACAAAGGTTGACTGAAAAAAAAAATTAACTTCACTTACATTACGATTCACTTTTGTTACAAAATGTTACAAATTTTAACAAGTAATATATCACACTGTCAAATTGATCTCACAAACAGATTGCAAGACATTGAATGCAATTTTGCCAGTGTTGTCACCTAAAACTTAGGTTGTTGATTGACACCAATT
This sequence comes from Apostichopus californicus, assembly GCA_020650975.1. NCBI lineage: Eukaryota > Metazoa > Echinodermata > Holothuroidea > Aspidochirotida > Stichopodidae > Apostichopus > Apostichopus californicus. The sequence goes on along the minus strand of JAIPMN010045582.1, from coordinate 12,633 downwards.
TCAAGATACCTCTGAGGTATATGGCCCTCTTTTTTTGTTAATTGATACAATCCTGGATTTATAGTTTATAATTCTGAATCTATGTTGTTAATCCATGGTGTAAAGTAAAACAATTAAGACAATGACTGAAATCTGATTTGACATTTTTAAGATCCGTTAATTGTTTCCAATACTTTACTTTACCATTCTGCATAGATCTGTAAAAACACGTAACGTTTGCATAAAAGAAAACAACCTAATCCATTCTGACAGTTAATCAGCAATTGCAGGGTTTTATATCAAAATATTGTGTGAAAACATGAAAAGACTTTTAATATCTTGTTTTCCATTCCACAGAGAAAATCGCATCCACCGCACAAACAAACCAGTCCTGCTGTTTGATTTGGGATTGAATGTCTAATATTGCTTTTTTTTTTTAAAAAGCTTCTTTTGTCAAGATTTACTCTGGAATGATTCCTAAAGTCTAATTGATATTTCTATAGTCCACAGGTAATAAAGTAATATGAGATGCAGTGATTATAGTAGTGTGTTAATATGACAATAATGGTGATTAATAACGTGTGCATGTCCACCTGGAAGGGTGCTCAAGGTGTGGGAGAGAAAAGTAGAAAAGAAAGCAAAAATGAACTAACCAAAGAATTATTGGTGAATATTGAAGAATGCTCAATGAATAAGATGAGTTTTCAGAAGGTTTTTTAATGAAGTGAGGGAAGCCAACATCTGTTAACGTATACTTAATACCCTTGATTCCCTGACTGGACGAAGCAGATGATCAGATAAGATGGGGATTAGCCAATAAAAGCTGTCCATCATATAAAATGTTTCTAGCAATTTAGTCAGTAATTTCAGATTTTCTTCCCAGCACCAATGAGAACTTTTTAAAATAAGATTTCAATTACCAAATATATCCTGCTACTTTTGATTGCACCAACTTTTCACAGACACGATTCATAGAAGTGTATGAAACGCATGCATGTAATTTAAGCAAATTTGAACTTTCAAACATGTTTACTGCTGCTTTATTAGTTCAAATGAAACTTGATTAAAACAAACTGATGTTTTCCTTTGTTATTGCTATGAACTAGCATTGAAGTATTTATCAATTTTCAACTCAAAAACTCTAGAATTACTCGATGATCAAGCCGCCTTTGTGTACAAAATTAACGCTATTTCCTTGTAAAACTTTGTAGACTTGCACATGCTCAAAATCATGGTGTCATGTGCGTTACAAAAATTGTTATAAATGAGGCAGTCTCTTTGTTTTGGAAATTTCTAGATCACAGCCCAATTCATATTAACCTAAAATAGCAATATACGATTAATTGTTGCAGGACTTCATAAAAGCCATTATAATCTCTATTCAGTGATATTGCATCCTGCTAACACTGCTCTGTATGTCAATCGCATGGACAGCAAGTAATGCGTCACACCAAATTTCCACTTTACAAACTGAACAAAGATTGTTTATACACTAGATTCGGATCTCATCTCCTGCTCGGGTCAAATCCTGTGCTTGAGATCAAGGTTGTAGTGTAAATGCTGATCGGATTCGGATCTGATCCTCCAATTTTAATCTTGGCAAGGGGGGAGGATCAGACCCCGAGCCTCACGAGATCAAGCTGGTAGTGTAAACGGTCAATGGTCAAAGGTGACCCAAGATCAACAGTGACCTTTACATTTCGCAATCACCGACTTCCTGGCGGGAACTTCACAGTGCCTTGGCATGCATAGTGCTGCATAGACCTAGTGTGTACATGGAAGTACTACAGTGACCTACCTACAGTGCTGTTTATGCCCCAGTTAGTACAGTAGTAGGTAATTGCTTATTCTTGCAAGTACAACTAATTAGAATAAAAGTCTCCGTCCGACAGTGTCGCCGTTCACAGGCATGTTTAGAAGACTTTAAGACGTTCGGAATTACTCCGTTAACTGGATATTCTGGAAGTTGGAAAGGTAATTGACACTTTAGTTTACTCTAGTTGAAACTAGCCTAAGCACTTACCGTGCACAGGGATCAGAGGACATGCTTATTGTGTAAATACGCCCTGATCAAGGCATGTAATGGCATGTTATGGATCAAGGCATGTTTATGGTTCACTGGTAATGCGATCTCCTGATCAGAAGACCGGATCCAGGTCTAGTATTAAACCACCCCAAACATGCCTATATCTGAATACCCACTGCAGTGTTAACCCTAACTGTGAATAATCACACACAGTCTACCATTTGAATATCTTCAAAATAACAAGTAATTTGCAGGTTATTTGCTCCGATAATTAGGCCGATGTAAGTCGTAAATCACCTCGAGATTAAGGCTCCTTCCACAGGCTGCATAAAATCGGAGCTTTGCATGGGAATATGTATGTGATTATAACATATCTAAGAGTGTTAACAGGTAAGATTTAAGCTGACATTATACAATATCTTTCTTTAATGATCAATTCTTTAGGAATAAACAACAAAATGCAAGGTGTGTTATTACTCTTTATTTGTTATGATCGAGTCCATCAAAAACTATGCTCGAGTTGAATAAAGCAGAAAGATTTCCCTTAAGGGTAAGATTAATGATGCCCTAGTGAAACTGTATAAACCTCTTTACATTGTAAAAGGACATTATTCATATCAAAGCGGGAGAGAGCTATACTCCTCTTAATACCCGACAGCGATGCATTTATGTCATAAATATAAAGATTGATTTCTGTAGGGTAAGGTTAATGCCGCCATGATAGCTTTATAAACCTCTTAACATTGTAAATGGACATGATTATTCATATCAAAAGCGGGAGAGAGTTGATCCAGTAAATAAATTTAAAGTGGTGTATTTATAATGCCATAAAAGTAAGCTGAGCTGATTAATAGGTAGAGTGTCCTAAAAATTTGTGAGTGACAAAACATCTAAAATAGTCTTAACCTGATTGTTATCAATGCCTATTCTGTATTGTGTATGTAGTGCTGTATACTCACTTTCAAAAAAATTACATTGAAACAAAAATTTGCTCCTTATAAATAGGCACCAGTTTAAAACTATACCCAAAAAACATAATTCTGAGCTGAGTAATTAAATGTGGAGTACCACATGGGGTCTATTCTTGGTCCACTCTTATTCATAGTCTATATCAAATACGCCTGGTCTCAGAGGTAGCTATTAAACACGGTACTATTTTCCGATGACACCAAACATCTCTTTTTGACAGTAACAATGTTATTAAATTACAAAAATCTGTTTGCGATGAACTTTATTTTGTGCAAATGGTTTGCTTACATACCTTTTCATACTTTTCTATAATCTGGGGCGGTACTAGAAAACTCAAATTCAAGTTGTTTATGTTACAAAAACAAGCTATTCGTCAATTTGGCATCTCGTCATCACACTAGAATTGTGTTTTATTTCACAAATTAAAGTTTTTAAAACTCTCTATGAACTTACACAACAAAATACTGCATGCTTTGTTTACAAATCTTTAAATAACAACCTACCCCCTGCATTTAATTTAAAGATTTTTCTTTACTAATAACCTTATTCCTAAACTACGATACAAGCCATGCTGGTATTAAACTTTCTCTGTTGTCCAGCTCGTACAAACTTTGGAATGTTTAGCTTAAGATATGGTGCCATAAAAACTTGGAATAAAATACTGACATATATTAAAATATTACAGACTGCAATACATTTTAATAGACTGACAACTAAACAATGCAGAAAACATTAATATAATATTTCTAATAACTCTGTTTGAGCTCATAAATGGTATTCATATTATGTATCTAATTAGCACCTGATTTACTAAACGACAATCGACATTGCATTCAAAATTAATAAATGTAGTGTAATTGTGAACATAAATGTAAGTTAGTAAATTATGTAAATGTTTCTTATGTTACTTTTGGGAGTGTTCTAGTCACATTGTTATATGTTTATGTATGTTGTATTTTTACCTGTCAGTTGTGAAAGAAAACAAAAAAAACTTTAAATGAATTGAATATAAATAATGCTATTCTTTGAAGAGTTGTACTTCATTTTATTTTATTCATTATTTATTTTGACATCTCTTGTAGTCTTCTGTAGAAGGCATATATTATTATTATTATTATAATTTCTTCCAGAGGGTACTAATGAGCATAATCTTTACTGTTTAGAGAGATCTCTGAATGAAATGAACATTATCTAGTGGAAGCGCTCACTAGCATGCAAACAAGCCTGATGAACTGGACTAGCTAGTCCAAGATTCCACTTACGCAGATTGACTGAACGAAAAAGGGATATAGAAAACAAAAAGTTTAAGTGCCGCTTAAGATATGTAGTTTGACTTGAAACTGCAAAGTACTTTTCGAAAGATCTCTTCTTCAATAATTTATGAAAGATATATAGATACTGCTAGTGATCAACTCACTGTACCTTTATTTTCTGAAGTTAGAGCGCCGCGGCTTGTCAAGTTTTACTCGGAACTAGATAGGACCGATATGATGGTGCCCTTTGTTGATTTTGGGGCCCTGTTCGAGACACCCACTGGTACTTGATCGATATAGGATTGGTAGAGTGCTAAGATTGTGAAGAGATATATCATAGTGATGTATACAACTTAAAGGGGGGGGGGGGAGAAATTAGGAAACAAATTACTAGAGTTATGTTTCATCAAGGTTTGCTACATTTCAAGAAAACATTAAGTTTGATTTCACACGTAGAAATTAAATAGATTTCAAGAACTCTTTTGCAATTTAGAACAGACAGAAATCAACAGGATTCGAGCTACAGTAAATGGGAGTAGGCTTTACAAACCATATCAGATATTTATATTTCAGAAATAAATATAAAATATAAAGTATATATAACACTTTATAAGTCAATCTTCGCCTATTTTTACCTAATTTTTCGCCTTTCATCTGTCTGAAAATTGCAGTCCAAAATTTGTCAGAGTTATTCTATCTCAACACATAATTGATTACAATTAGTACTGCATGTATTCCCTTTACTAATGTACTTCTTGCTCCATGCAGCCTCAAGGTCCATGTTACATTTGACTTTCACTATTCCATTTTGTTGAGGGACTTTTTTGCCTTCTTTTTTTTCTAATTTCATTTCGGATCTCTTCAGTATTTCCATCTCTGTAAACAGTGGCGGAGCTAGGGGTGTTGGTCAGGGGGGGCGAGAATGGTCTGTAGGGGCGCTTTCGACACTATCTAAGTGGAGCGCCACCATTGGTTGGCGCGGAGCGTACAGAAATTTTTTGAGTAAAGATACACCCTAGATCGCCGGAAATGACCCTTTCTGGGCCTTGCTAATTTGCAGATAAACGAAGAATAAATAGGTGTTATCGCCATTTTGTCAGAAAATTACACCAACAAAATGTGACAAATGTCAATAGGTAGATGAGAGCGCAATAAAAAAGTCAATAATCGCGAATAAGTAAAAAGTGGTAAAAAGCTGAAAAGGGGGCGCCAGCAGTCCATTTGAGTCCGTCAGGGGGGGCATCCGCCCCCCCCCCCTGACTGTATGGACGCTCCGCTACTGTCTGTAATGAGGAGCTGCCTGTAAAAGCATCAAGCTCCTTCAGCCAGCTTTTCTCTCGTTTCTTATTGTTAGTACTGGTTTCATCCACTTGCTGCTTTTTGCCACTGTACTTTAAATAAACTGTGCTGAACTGATGTACATTATTCATAATTTTTTTTTTTTATACCAAACCCCATTTCTTATATCCTCTTCACTAGATTGACTATATTTTCTTGATCTTTAAAATTTTTGAGCTTTATCTTTGTTACTTGGTATGTCTACAAATGTATATATCCAAAGTGAAATAATCTACCGTTAAAATTTTGTTGGGAATCCTTTTTTGTAGGCATTTATAAAAAAAAAAAATATTACAATTTTGCCATAGCAGGTGTATAGTCTCTTCATCTTTGCAGTTAGAATCAATCAAAGATCAAGTCAAAAGTTAAAAATAATGGATTTTTATATAAAGTCAAACTGTTTCTCCCATTAAAAAATACTGCAGTTTTTTTTCCATCTTCTGAAGCAAATCAGCAAATCATTTTAAGACAGAGAATGACAGAATTTTTGTTTTACTTTAAACTATAATTAAGATAATTAATTAAGCTTGCTTTTAAATAATACAGATGTTTGATGTGTATGTGTGTGGTTTTTTTTCTCCAGTAGTAGTTAGTACGATGTATTTATACTTGCAGTACTTACCAATAGTTAAACCTCCAAAAAAAAATCCAACTATAAATTCCGTTTCTCCAAGTAACAAGTCGTTTTATTCCTCAGATGATGAACGATGAAAAGAGAAAGAAGCAGAGAGGACGAAGAAATGCAATGTTACAAGATATCTTTACACCTAAGAAAAGTCAGCTATAAACAGCAGCTTAATTAAGCATCATTAGAAAACAACCTGCCAGCAAATTTGGAGAATCATCTTCATCTTCACGTCGACATAACAAGATTATTGTGAACATGTCAAAAGAATTAGAAAAGACGCTTGTCGTCACTGATCCAGACGAAGATTTGGTGTTTTGACTGAATGATGGTCTTAATACCAGCAGGAACTTTGAACAAAGCGCTTCCTAAAGGAGTGGGTTGAACAATACGTGGTTAGAATCCATGAGAGATTACATTAACAACCTAAGTAGGCATCTGATTGGCTGATTGGGCAATGAGAAGCACTTTTACCAGGAGAAAGTTTCATTTGCCAAATTGAGGGTTATGTCACATGGTCAACAGTATAGGCTACTTCTAGTGTGGATAGACATCATGCATCATTCTATAAAGTAACGTCCATATATAACCAGTCTACTCTTGTACACTGTATATATAGACTTATTATCAAACTTGCTTTCTCTTAAGTACTGCAATTAAAATACTAAATCCAGACAAATGCTTTCTCTTTCTGAGCTATATGTACAGGTAATCCGCAGATTCTGTTTGTGTGCTTTGTTTCTTTTCTCTTTCTATTCTGTATTAGACAAGCAGGAACACCGTCATTTTCTGTACTACATTAACTAGGGAGTCCCATGGACACATATTTAGATAATCATATATAATCATATATTTAGATAATCAAGCAACTTCTCTCACTTTTTGTATAGCATTTGCTAAGCAGGGACACTATTGTGACATTCTCTATCTGTTATATATTAAGTAATCAGGAAGTTTCAGGGACACTGCTGTCTCTTTCTGTGCTATTTCAAGAAACTGTGCTATAATTCAAGAAAACTTAAATTTCTGTACTGTATTAGGTAAGCAGGGACACTATTGTGACATTCTCTTTCTGTAATATATTAAGTAACTATTTGGAGTCCCATGGACACTACTGTCTCTTTTCTGTTCTATATTTCGATAATCAAGAGACTTCTCTCTTCATTTCCAGACTGTATTAGGTAAGCAGGGACACTATTGTGGCATTCTCTTTCTGTACTATATTAAGTAACAAGGGAGTCCCATGGACACTACTGTCTCTATTCTGTACTATCTTAATTTGTGTACTGTATTAGGTAAGCAGGGACACTATTGTGACTTTTCTCAAGTTCTTACAATTTCTGTACCGTTATTAAGCGATTAGGAAACAACAGCTGCTCTTTCTGAATACTAATTATCATGGAAGGTTTGTCTGTATTATTATTAATGTAATATTAAAGTAAGCATTCATGAATTTTATTTTCCATAATTGCTTTATAACAATACTGAAAGAGGAAGGAACCTTTTCCATAAAAAATCCAGAATAAATTACATAAAAAAAAGTGAGAGAAAAAAAAAGGTCTTCTGACAGTTTAAGAACTATTCTACAAAGAGAAGTAAGTTATTTAACCTATACAGTGCTTGTTTGATGAATGGATATATGGCACAGATATTCAAAGCATACAGAATGAAGGCTGTAGTTTATTGGAGGAGTGGCTATGAAAACATAGCCAAATAATAAATATTAATATTAACTAGAAACAGAAGTGAATACTTTATGCCTTACTCACACATTGGTAATAATGAGTTTGTTTAGGACCCTAAAATCACTCCACATTATGACCTGCCATCCATTTTCTGTAGGCTAAATTGGTATCAATGTTATCCAAATATCATTCTATAATATAATTGTTTCCTTTGTCAAGGTTTAAATATCAGATGATGAAGCTTAATATCTGTGACAGTGCTCGACATGGAAGTGGCACAGCAATAAAGCTACTATAGTGGCTAACAATCTTGACAGGACTCAAGAAAACAGAAAGGTCTCTAAATTGCATCACGTAGCAAACTATAAACTGCAATAGCTTGTAAAGAAACAAAAGTGCTGCCTGTGATGGAGAGATGACTGCATGCTGAGTATGTAAGCTACGTAAACCACCATCAACCAGTATGACTGGGGAACTTTGAACTAATTCGTATGAATTGTGTCCCTCCCTTCAGTGATTTATAAAGCTAGTCAAATCCAACAATCGGTCACTAGAGCTCTTAAAGGGTGTGAAGAGTCGCGCACAAAGAAATGTCTTATGCCGGTAATCTGACCTAGTTTCGAATGAGGTGTAACAGAAGTGTTAGACACCACCATCAATCCCAGAAAGTACACACACAGCTACCCTTGGTAATTAGACACTAGTGTACAGTCAATACATACAGCTACGGTCAATACCCCATCACAGTGTACATAGCAGCGATGGACATCTCAGGTCTGGGTGTATGTAAGTATGTATGTATGTATGTATGTGTGTATGTGTGTATGTATGAATGTATATGTGATCTTCCTGCAAGCAGGAACTCGCGAAAGAAGCCATGGAGGCTTTTAGACTCGCACATCCATTTAACGTCCATGTCGGGAAGTTGTTATTGAACAACACCCTTGCCAGACGACACACATTGCTGTCGGCGGAGAATCGAACCGGGTATCTCATGACTGGGAGACGCCGGCGTTAACCACTAGGCAATACACTCCGCTAGGCTATACACTAGGCTATACACTCCGAGATAAAAGATAACAAGGTATCACGTTTCATTACTGTCTTCATTTTGAAGCGACAAGAAGAAAACGTCAATTGCAAGCAACGGAAAGTTTTTCAGAGCGCGGCACGTGGTTTGGGGCGAGTCTTCAATGCCTTTAAGTAATGTCTATGAAGGAAAAGCTGCAGTAGCTGTAAAATCCCCTGCAGCAAGGCTGTACCAATATTAAACAATAGAGATTACCTCTGTAACCGGCAGTGTCTATTGTGTGACACTGCAAAGCCTGATACCAAAAATGTACAGCACAAAAGGTTTATGTCAAGCACCGCGACAGCTTGGCTGCAGGATGCTGCAGCCCCCTCAGTGACCTACTATTGACGCAGTACCTAAGCTTAGCAGTACAATAATGGATCTTGAAATATTAGTTCTGAAACTACTTTCTTCGCAGTGTTGGTTACTAGCGCTACGGTGTAAGCGAAAGACCTTGCACTGCTGACATTACGATCTTCCCCGTCTATAGCAAATACCCACCAGAGTCCTGTTTCTAGCCAAAAACAGGGGAAATTGCATATCTACCAGAGTTGGTAATATTTGCCATACTGAACACGCTCCTCTGCACAAATTCATGATTGAACACACAGTGTATTATGGCATTGGTCAAGTCAAACTTGTCTTTCACACACAGGAAAGTAGTGCTGGCCATTAGAGCACTTGTGTTTACGATCATACGGTGGCTGGTCAATTAATTAGGTCCGCTCAAGGATGCATTCTGATGGTCAGTATTTGGGGTGGTTTATGCTATTAAGTGGAGTGTTAGCTCAGTGGTTAACGCCGGTGCCATTAACAAATGATGTCTTCATTCAACAAATGCAATCTGAGCCTTTTTTAGTAATACAGTACTCTAGTACATTTGTTAACATGTTCCTGGAATTTGTGGTAGAATGCAAAACCTGCCTCAATGACTCGTTAATCAAGTGGATGAAACCAACTTTGTGAAGGTTGTCAGAGCTTTACTTTTCAGTCATGTTGTGAAAAAAAAGCTAAAAGATTACACTTAACTATTGAACTTGGTGTAATGTATCTGTGAGTGCATACAGCTGAACTAGCATATTTTCATGTGCTATGCAATTTAGAAAAAGTCTAGCAAGTTAACTATCACACAAAATGGACACAATGTCTGATTTGCTTGCACAATATTGCCTTAATATAATTTCCTTGATAAATGGTATTAAAGGTCGACAACATGAACTTTTGCCCTTTTTTTACCAATGAAAAAAAAACTAAAAAAAATACCAGTTATTTTCAACTTGTCTGTTAGCTGGCTCTCTGAAATACCATTCAGATCACAGTCCTTGAAAAAACCTTTTTGACATAGAAAATTCACATCCTCTGATCAGTTATGAGAATTAATATATAGAATTCAGCACTTGTTTTACATCATCGCTGACCTCATTTATGTCCTTAATAACAACAAGAGTACTTGCTTAAACATTGCAAAATAAATAACAAACTAAAATAACTAACTTGACTGTCAACTGGCTCTCTGAAGTACCATTCATATCACACAGGCCTTGATAACTCCTTTTGACACAGATAATTCATCACTTCTTCTGAGCAGTTTATGACAATATAAAATTCAGCATTTGTTTATAAATCATCACTTATTGCCTTAGTAACAACAAGAGTAGGCCTATATTTGCTTAAACATTTGTCAAGCATTTTTCAGATGTTAGTTTATTCATCATTTTAAATTATGCACCCAGGAAACATTAGGACATCATTTAAAAAGCAGTTCAGCAGGATTTGAGTGTAGGCTGAAACTTAGCCTAACATTCACCTACTGTACGTAATACAGGTTAGGCTTGCAGGCGGAAACTATGTGTATTTAGCTGATAAGGAGGGGAACAAATACTGTATGGTGAAATGCAGTGGTAGGATCAATGGTTCCATTGCTAATATGGGGGGATCAAATGTATAATTAGGTTTTTTCCTCAGAATATATTGAATTAAATTTAAATTAAAAAAAAAACATTCAAAACGCTGATTATTTATCTTTAAATCAGGAAACTCCGCCAGGATTTTAAGAAATAAAATTCAAGAAAATACTTGAAAGAAGCTTTCTGATTGGTTGCAGACCAGATCTGCCATAGGAAAAGTTACCAAACAAATGGTGGGCAATGTTATGTTGCTAAAATTTGCTAAAACCATATATATGTTAGTTCGAGTGTGTCACACTATGTATGAATTAGGGAATGTGCAGGTACTATGCCCGGAAGTGTACGTCCGTCAGAGCTTCCTCAGAAGATTTCTCTGTGATTGCAGAGACTGCAGCTTGTCAAGTATTGCTGTTCTAGAAAGGAGTGATATTACAGCGCCCTCTGTTGATTTAGGGCATGGCTGAAGATCCCTGGCATTTTCGTGCTTCTTGTGATGAAATTCAAGAGGAAAAATATCTTCCAATATCCTATTCTGTGCACCTCCTAAGACTATGTGTCGATTTGACTTCAATATCAGGCTTCATTAAATCGTGACAGTTTATCTTGTTTGAAATTGCAATTTGCGACGTTAATATCAAACATAATAAAGAAAAAAAATATTGGAAATGCAGCAGGACTCTAAATTGAGGCTGTTTGCTGAATAAATGCACAAGTGGACTTCACTGTTTGCCAGAAGAAAAATGTACTTTTCTCTGCCAAAAAGAGCACGATTTCTGTACCTAACATGAGCCCTTGTATTTTACTGCTTAAATTATCAGCAAATATGATATGGCTGCTCCCAAAGCCTGTGTACAGTAGCTGTTGTGCTGTAATAAGGAAAATGTCTGTGAGAACTTGATATCTTAATCAATATATATGTTAAGCACTTGCATTTCTGTAAGCAAACTGTGGTTAAACATTGCAAAATCCAAACGTTTATAATGTGACAGATGTAAATTAATCAAAAGAGTTCATCATGTCGACATTGAAAGTTGACACCTTCTAATTCTGAAAGGTTAAAACCAAGAAAGTATTTTGACATGAGAGTAAATTCTACTGAGAGATGGTCTAAAACTTAAACTTTATCAAACAGTGTTTCCAATTATCCCCTTCCCGCCCCCCACCCCTACCCCTTTCCCTAATCTATACAATCTAATTATTCATCATTCACATATAATTTGAAGGTCATTAAGTTCTTTTCAAAAGGACATATGATGTAACTATGTCAGGAATTGTATTAATTTATCATCATTTTTATGACTCTTCTTTAGTTGTGCACCAAAAGCATCTTCAATAACGTCAATAAGAAACAAATCAAAGCAGAACAAAAAACTTCTTTTCTTATCACTACCTTACATCTGTACACTCGTCAGTAAAAGTCATGAAAATACAAAACTCCAATCGGGTTTGTTCAGTTTCGAGAATGACGCACTGCTTCACCTTGAGTTGGACCTGTATGCAGAGAGGCATAGTGCAAATATCTATGTGTTTAAGACGGACATGTATGGATTATGGCCGGTCGGTTTCTAGGGCGGGGCGCACATTTACGTATTGACTGAACTTTTCAAACTGTCGCCAGTTGGCGGTTGGCGTTAAGAACCTTTCGAGGATCATTAAACCCGCGATCAATCACGCATTTGAACGTGACAAATAGCTCTTAATTGTCGTTCCAGTCATTTATGAATATTATTTCTCAAGAATCATAAAGGAAAATTATAGCAACGGCCTATTAAACTATGC
>JAIPMN010045579.1:0-12892 GCA_020650975.1 Apostichopus californicus | reverse complement strand
AAATTCCCGAGTGAAGGGTTTCCGTTGTAGATCTATGTAGAAATAATAAAAAGTATAACGATTACAAAAAGTCTGTTTAAAACACACTAGCTTCACTTGGAGACAGGAATAAAGATCTTTTATCAATAATTTGTATATATTACGTGGGGGTGGTGGAGAGGGCGGGTGGGTGGGTAGTGCTATGTGGGTGTACGGTCGCCCTATCGTTTCCATAGTTACCCACCGAGGAATGAAAAAGTATAAAAGGAATCACATCGGGAGAATGCTTAAATATATAACCCGGTACTCTCTAATCACCCCTCCAACATCTCCTTTCCCCTTCCAGTACAAAAAGGTTTACTTAAGACACTTGCCAAGATATTATTCCTCTATTTAATTGATATATTAATCACGTGATATAAATGCTTCACCATAATTGGATGACGTAATTTGACTTTGACCTACACCTTACCTTGAAACGGAGGACGGTACCCGTAACATCCTTCTGGGAGGATGTATTGAGCTGAGGATAAACGAAAATATATCTGACAAACTAAGAAGATGAATTCAGTTTCTTGTTATAACTTGCCTTATAATTTGGTTAGTAAATGGAATCAGAAACATTGTATACAGAGATCTGATATAAGTCTTGTTAGGCGTCATTGTGGAGAGGGTGTGTGTGGGCTAGTTTTTTATTTTGGACATTATATAAAGAAAAAATACTGTTGACTGAGATCAGTAATTCATGTTACCAAGACATATTGGACTCCTCAAGAGTAAGGAAGGGGTGGGGTGGGGCGGGGCGGGGAGATGGAAAACTTGAATTGGAAGGGAGACCGAGAGAGAACCCAACCTACCTCCCTGTCGAATGAACTGAATATAGGGAATAGAGCATTGAAAATTCAAATTATGATCGTGGGACAATCTTCCCTCAGTATTTGCCATCCTGATATTGACAATCGATGTTACATTCACCTACTATAAAACACGTACTTGATTAAGTACGTCACATACACAGTAACGGTGGCCTGGCCATCCAGGTCCCCACAGCACTTCACCCTTACCCCACCCCCTTCACACCGTACCAAATTATATGTTGAAATTGGCCTATTAAGTGATGTCATGTTTTATCTGATTGGATTGTTTATGAAGCAAACATAATATTTGACAATCCCGTTATATAGGTATACGCTTTATTCAGACTTACAGTTACCGTATAAAATACAGTAACAATAAAATCGTACACAAAATGAATATTATTGGCGTATGTAATATCCTGTAGGAATTGTATTCACAGAGGGGTTCATCAAATAGAATAAAGTTAAAATGATATTTGACATGGGAGATGATATCTACATTGGGCTAATTGTCCCATAAATTAGGTATCATTTCTCAATAGGAGAGTTCCAAATAACCCGAGGAGGCTTTACTGGAAGATAGTGACATTCCTTTGTAGCGTTCCACATAAAATGACGAATAAAAAAAGGAACAAGTATACATAGGCCCTATTTTTTTGGGTCAAAACTTACCTCGCCCATAGGCCAGGAATTTGGTGAACTTCCTAGCCATGTAAGAGGAAGCATAGTAGCTTGCCAGTGAAAATGTAAAGAACATCTTGAGAAATCGCACAATAGACTTATCTTCAACGAAGAGCAATTGCAATATAATATATAAACATTACATTACATATATAGCTTATAATGTTTATTGTCGTTGTCCATGTCATTTCTGTGTGACGTCACATGTACAGTAACGCTCGCGCAATGATCACATAGTGCGTTTCAACAAGTTACGCTCCGAGATATGTTGTTGCGCTTCGGCACATATATATACTATACAGAGACCTGTTATAGTACATCGGTAACTGAATGCGCGCACGTATGCGCACAAGTTGGCTCCATCGCAGTGTTCGTACGGACGCACTGCAAGAAACCATGCAGTCAAAATTTGTGCAGGCTTGTGCGTGTACTGACGTTAATGTTCGTGAATGTTATTGAATATATCTAGCGTATCTTTGACGCCATACCGTTGTAGGCTATACGCTGGAGGCGAACCATGTGTCCTACGCATTCGCAATGATCACGCAGTGTCCTTCGGGAGTTTCTATTTCCACTATATGTTCCCGATTCTTTTGACCTATTCAGAATTGCTGCTTTGTAGAGTTGTTGAGCGAAGTCTTCCGTGGATTTGAATATTTTGCGAATTGGGAAATATATGTATGACACCGCACTATGAGCAAACAGAGGCGGATAAATGACGTGGTGTGGTCCTAAGATCGTTGAACTTCCTAGTAGAGGATATGGGGATCCCCACTCACCCTCCCACCCCTCCCCCTTCCAATCACAACTCCCCGTCCTCTCTCCCCACTCTCCACTTCCATCTCCCTATACCTCCCCTCAAAAAATATTTAGACGTGAAATGGTGCATTCTGAGGCATATTTAGACTAATAATGAGTTTTATAATTAGTTTCGTTCTCAGTTTTTTTTTATCTGGTGGGGATGAAAAAGGGGATGTACACCCTCATCTCCTGGATCGGAGCTAGAAAAATAAACAATCAAGTCATCCCTGTATATTCTCATATGGTTATCCATCGAAATATTGAATTGTTGCGGCAATATAAAAACAATTTCAAAGTGTTGATATAGTAGTAAGTCCAAATTTACGGGATAAAACTACAAATTTCGAAACAAAAAGTCCAAAATTTGAAACAACGTCAAATTTTCGACATCAAATGTCACAATGTAATGGTTAAACTAAGTTTAAGGTTTATTTTAGAAGTTCTCATTGAAACCGTCAACATACTCAGAGAAAACATTGATATTTCAACATTAACGTCGGATTTTATGATCATCACATTTTTGAAATACAACTTGAAAAGTCGAAAATTTGGAATAAAAGAACTTCTGAGATAAAATGTCAAACCATCGAGATATAAAACATGGACTTTTCGACGAAAGTGTAAGAGTTTTATGATAAAACGATCTTGCATCCACAATAATGAATTACTTCTGTTGAACGTTCTTAATCGCCGGTCCATTTTGAAAGTTTAGGCTAGCCCACTAAACTGATTTTGCTTGTTTATATCAAGAAACCTGAATAACTAGGTCATGTTTTATCTCTTTGAATATACATTGCAGTGTAAAACACTATACCAGTTGTGGAAGAATATCACGAAAATCTACTGAACAATTGAAAAGCAGAAAACGCTCAATAGGTAGACTTCTTGCACACCAACTACCGATGATGACCTGAAATCTCAGAAATGATATTTTTAGGCCTAAGATTTACAATCTTTGATGGTAGAATTGTAATTATTGTCATAATCGTACCTCATTGTACATATATTCATACTGTAACAATTCCTTCCTGACTAACCGAGCCACCATCATTCTACCCGACAGCCTTGAGTGGATCATTACCTGGGTGAGATGTTTCACCCAAATGTCACAATTTTTTTCGGATTTCCGTCGCTTTGGCCCGACGTAAAAGACTATATGGGGAGTATTTAACCACTCACCACCCCTCCCCATAGTGACGCCCTGATCGCCCTGATGAGAATTTTCGGGAAAACGTCATGATTTTCTTGACAAACAGCGTAATGTTCCCGACGACCGTCCTGTTGGCCCGGCAGTATATAATTCTTCTGAGGGGGGGGGGGGGGAGATAACTGCTGTTTTATATCAAAAATTGATGCTATCATGAAAATAGCTGCAACTTCCATCAAAATCCATCAAAGATTCTTTGAAAATAGGAAAATCACATTATTTAATGATATATGTGGGCTTGTTATTAACATATATCCCTGATAAAGTTCATGTCATATTTTAGGTTCCTTATTTAAAACAAACAATTATTTGTATAAACAAATATTCTTTCTGGTTTTTTTTTTCAATTTGAAGAACAATGAGAGACATTCTGATCCCAGCTTAGTTCATCATATTTTATTCCAAAGAGATTATCATATTTAGGATGTTTCATTTTTTGCAAATTGTCAATATATTGTTGCTGTATTTTATATTATGCTGAATTGAGGATGACTTTCCGGGGAAGGCTTGCATTTGATACTATTGTTTTGTATTATGTAATAGTTCTAGCGTTTTCGCTGCATTAGGCAGACCTAGTCCTTAGGAAAGGACGACTTTCTTACTGTGTTTACACGTCATACTTATTTGTGAAAGGAGCAGCCGAGTCCGACGCCAGTACTTGGTCAGTTGTTTATATCTTTATTTTAAACTGTATCTGTCTGTTATACGCCGGTCAAAGTACCCGTTTATTGCTGATATGTTATATTTTAGTTTCACCGATAGCCTACTTATTAGTTTGATACACATGTCTTGTGTCTGTATATGCCCTCCCTTCCTTCTCGCTTCCTCACACTGGACGTATCTGAGCAATTGAACACTTTGTAGTAAATTGCTACTATATTTACCGTCGAAAAGGTCTTAACATTTGGACGGCACCTATAAACCACGATTCCATATCCAGTATAGATCTTAATGTGATGTTTATTGTTATTTTGCATTGTTTATGACGTTCTAGCATACAGTAATATCATGAAAGTACTAGCACTACCGTCTTTATCTTGAGCAGAATTTGAATAAGAAGGATAATCGTGGGGAAGTTATGAGCATATATAGCTTTATATTGATACATTAATTGTGAGCATATATAGGCTTATATTGATATATACATTGTGAGCATATATAGGCCGATATTAACATACATTGTGATCATATATGGTTTATATTGATATATTAATTGTGAGCATTTATAGGCTCATGTTAATACATAAATTGTTAGCATACTAGGCTTATATAAATATATAAATTGTGCGCATATATATGCTTATCTTGATATATACATTTTGGGCATATATAGGCTGATATTAATATATAAATTGTGAGCATATATAGGCTTATATTGATATATAAATTGTGAGCATATATAGGCCGATATTAACATATACATTGTGAGCATATATGGTTTATATTGATATAAATTGTGAGCATATATAGACTTATATTAATATATCAATTGTGAGCATATATAAGTTTATATTGATATATCAATTGTGCGCATAATATGCGTATATTTATATATAAATTGTGAGCATATATAGGTTCATGTTATTATATAAATTGTGAGCATAACAGGTTTATATAAATATATAAATTGTGAGCATATATAGGCCTATATTGATGTATAAATTGTGAGCATATATATGCTTTAATTTATAAATACATTGTGAGCAAATATGGGCTTTCATTGATATATAAATTGTAAGCATATATATGCTTATATTGATAAATAAATTGTGGGCATGTATAAGCTTATATTGATATTTAAATTGTGAGCATATATAGGTAAATATTAATATATAAATTGTGAGCATATATATGCTTTGATTTATATAAAATTGTGAGCATATGTAGGCTTATATTGAATTGTTAAAATTGTGAGCATATATATGTGTTGTATGTGAGTATGTGTGTATGTGTGAGTATGTGTTGTATTATATTTATACATAAATTGTGATCATACATAGGCATATATTAATATATAAATTGTGAGCGTAAACAAGCTTATCTTGATATTTGGTGGGGTATTGTGATCATATATAGGCTTATATTGATATTTATATTTAAGTATAGTAATGGATAATCTCATGTTTATAAGCGTGACGTGATAGTGGCGCTAGATAACAAAGTATTTCGTTTTGAGATTTCTAAATTTACCGGAGTTTCTCTGTAACATTGCTGAATACATTTATTTTGACCCGGGATGGAGAAATGTAAGTAATGCGGTTGTGGTTCTATGTCCACACGGAGAAGGATGTAGTGCTTGTCATCCCTCCCTTGAGAAACGTGGAAAATAGTGTGATACGTATAGTAAAAAGGGACGATAGATAACTAAGTTTTCTTTTCTGTGCGTGATTCGAATTTGAGTTGGAAGTCTTTTAAATGTAACCCAGTAACATTTTCAGGAGAGCACTACTGTGCATAGTCAGGATTCACTGTACCATTTCATAAACTATCCACGTCAGAGAGGTGAACGTCTTAATCTCAGTTCTAATATAGACGGGGTCTCAGTGTCACGGATCTTTACCACGACAGGCAGTATAAACGCGGATCCTTGTTTCCCTCCGAGTAACTGAATGATAACGCTACGGAGTGACCACAATGACGTGTTTCTTACGTATAAACTACTATAAGCAATTCAGATTTATAAACGGCAAGGTATCTTTTGTAAAACTCGACAAGAAAGGTTATCATCTCTTGTTTAATAATAATCAAAACTATTAAATATGCATAAGTGAATTGTCAATGCTAATAAATGAATAATTGGACGAGGAGAACGACAGTAAACTGTATACACCAGTCCGTGCACTTCGCTAGCGTAAACTTGTAATAGTAGTATAATAGTAAAGCTGTGTCCCGAAATGTGATATGATTTCTTATCTATTGCAATAAGGCTAAGGGAAGCCACTGCCCCCGCCCCCACCAACCCCCGCTTCCCCGCTCCGGTATTTCATTATCCCTTGGTTATATAACGTGTAAATAAACACAAATTAACCGATGCTTTAATGTGCGGTAATGAGCTGTGGTTCACTATGCCAAACGCACTACCTTTGTCCTTTTAATTTCGTCTTCAATTTCTTTTAGAATTTTGCCTATGTTAAATTGATTTCTGTTTAATATTTTTTGGATGGAGCGGGGAGGAGGGCCGGGTTCGGGCCAGAAGGAAATGAAGGGTGGAGTGTATGGATAGAGAGGTGCCACGCAGTCATCATCTACTTGGTAACGCAAAAGTCCAGGGAAATCCCCAAAGCTTCATTCACTTCGTGCGATGTAAAATAACAACATGAAATTTAAGTAACAGAACAGATTGTGTAATAGAAAGAAACGAAAGGAACGAGTTACGGATACAAACGATATATTTGACGATTACAACGAAACAAAAACATCGCGAAACAAAGCATCACTGAATATATCAATATGAGCGATAGGAAGTTGATGACGTCATGGTTACCAAGGAATCATGTCCGGCCAGTGATCTGATGTAGTATGGATGGACACAGAACAGGCTTCTTCGACATCCATCCAGTGGGTATGAGACTTTATACCGTTACTCAACACCACCCGACCCTTCACGTACCCGATTCTCACCCCACCCCTACCCCGGGGGTAAAAGTCATCAGCACTGCAGGTAAAGGTGACGATCATCTGTTATGAAATGAAAAAAAAAAGACACCTCAAAAATAAATTGGGCCGAAGAAGTTCGTGTAACTATACGGTCAATGAATAGTTCAGATTATTACTTATACTAGTTTGGAATGTGAAATGAAGAAGTATTTACAGTTTAGGTCCTCATTAGGGACGCCTCCATCAAAACAAAGCTGCCTTTGCAATTGCCGAAAAGTGACGAAAGAAAAAAAATGTTAGCAAACTGCTTATCCACTAAAGAACCTGTGTAAACTAAATCCAGTACAAAATATTTGATATTGTAGTAGCGTAAAATATTCTTTCACTTTTATCACGCAAATTAATTGAGTGTTCAGTGGCATGCGTAGCTGGTCATTATGACTAAGCAATCATGTGTTTCTTTGTTCTCCTTTGCTCGTATAAAATCAGGGAGCCATTTTGTTATAAAGTTCTTTCCCCTATAGTAAAGGCCTTCAATTATATATATTCCTTATGCACTTCCGTTCTATTTTATGGCTAGACCATGCATGCTTTGCCTCTTGGGTTACAGTTACAACGTGAAGAAGTCCATATAAGTATATTGAACTACGAATTGAGAGGTGTTGCTATTTTTGGTTACCCGAAAGGGAAAACTATGGAGTCACTCCTACTAGCCTAGCAAAATTGTGGGGTGGGGGGGGGGGGAGATTAAATTGCAAAGTCGGTAATGACTAAAACGTGGATCGCAAAGTCGATAATTACTATTGCGGTTAGATTCGTCTAACACGGCAGCATACATAAACGTTGTACTCAAAGCCGAAGCCAAAGTGAATTAATCATGTCACACATCCGGAGTGTATGCATGCTAAGTTCTTCCATACCGCCCTCATTCCTTTCGGGGAACAAATATTTGATTCTGTAGTTTAGATTTCTATAGTATTGTTGTAACAGTATACTTAAAGCTATATACGGAGGTTACATTATTACATCATTGAAACTAGACGAAGAAATTCGTCATTTGTTAGCATCCTTTGTTTCTAGGAACATACATCTTTCATAACATTGTACCATTTTAGCTTTTACAGTTGAATGAGAGAAGGCGAGAAAAGAATTGTACTTACAGAATGTCCGTGAAATCGTCTGTTCGTGTGGAATACCTTGTTATATATCACATAAGTACCGGTATTTCTTCCGGTTAAGCTCTAGTTCGAAGAAAATTTACAGAAAACATATCCGGTGTTTAAAAACAATTGAATACAATCATTTTAATTATTTAAGCTAAGACGATCGCCTAGGCGATTACTCAACAATCGTTAATTAGAACTTTTCATGGCACCCTTCAATGTCTTCGTATCATGACTATCTTAGCTTTTTATGATTTTAAAGTTTATAAGGTGAATATCAATCCTGATCTTTCCAATTACGATGTAACATGTTTCCATGTAAAGTTTATTCTCCAATGAGAATAAATAGATGCACACAAAGAGCGCTGCATGTTGTATATAGGCCTACTTCAAAACACAAGTTCAGCTAACTAATGTGTTCGATTTTGGACAAACATTTTACCAAACTTACCAAGCCACTCCAAATAAGATGAAAATTAAATTAGGTGAACTAAGAATACAATCATTTTTGTCATAAAATTAACGTTATTATTTTACGTGACGTTTATTACCTTTTGTGTTGTTTTTTCGCCTAGACAGTTTTTTACTATAGGCCTATAGACCGTATCACATCACACACACACATTTACGCACCCACACAAAAACACAATCATGTATGATATTCTCCTTGTTTTTCTTCTAAGTTGAATGGAATCTTGCCGCAGCCAGAGTCAATTAACTTTATTGTTAACAAATTTGTTTATATAAATGATTTTCAACCGGTATCTATAAAAAAAAAACTGTTTTGCAGTAAGAATATATCATGTACAGATTACAGAAAGCTGTTTTGTGTGTCTCGTTTGTTTTATCTTCTGTGTTTACATTTAATGTTGTTGGCCTTGTGCGAGTCTGACGTCTGTCGTTCTAGATTTGCTTGTTTTGAAATGAAACATTTTTGGTGAAGTCTTTCGTAAACTGACTACTTCATAACTACCATAATCAAAACACGGGAGAATTGGAAACTATTTAAGTTACTTAAGAAAGATAGATAAAAAATATTGAATTTAGTCCGAGCACAGCTCATGCCTATGTGAGTCGTTGTTCTCTTCAATTTCGATTCACCTGTATATCCGCATATTGTAATCCCTTCATTCTCAAACGTTCCTGCTTTTCACGGGAGAAATTAACCCTGTGCAAGGTTTATTCACGCTCTCATAACCAATTCGTGGGTTTAGCTTGTGACTTATTTCCACTCTTATTATGGTAGTGCGCGTGCGCACTACAATATTGGCATTACTGGCAAGTGAACGATACCTACATAGCTGGTCGTTGAAAGTTAAACTTCCATATAGTCCCTGTGCATTACAGTTCAGAGGCTAGCTGCGTAGCCATCTTATTCTGAGCCTGTCACGGCGCTCACAACTGCCCTCACTTTGTAGGTATCTGCATGACCACACTTACTGGTTCGTTGTGAGATAAACACCATGAACAACCGAAAAGTTATTCCGAATACTGCAAGCACTTCACGCGCACTACAATACTGCGATTTGCAGGCAAATGCAGTTATAGTTTGCTTAGGGGGTTTGTGTAGCTACGCTAAAAACTCGAATTACGGTTACTTGGTTATTTAGTACCAAATCTGGATATCTGGAAATAACGGAAAGACACTGACCGCTAACACTCCAGGTTGTATTTCTTGCAATTTTACTGTTGTTTCTTAATGGCTGTTTAATAGTCAGCCTTTTCGCCAATCAGAATGACTTGACAACTTAGCTAGCAAACATATAACAGAAGCAACACATTTACTCAATAGAAAGAACACAATATTTTTATGGCGTCAAAATAACACCTTCACGATAGAGAACATGTATGTCAAGGACATTTGATGTTGAATGTAATATGTTGCTGTAATATTGTTTGCATTAAGTTAAGGGAATGCATTTTGGTTGAGTTATCAAAATGTTTTAAAGCAATTGCTTAAAATGAAGAGTTAGGCCTTTTAGAGCAGCTTTCCACATTAAGTATCGGTATATTTCCAATTGTGAATATCTTGAGGACAGTAACAGCTATAAAGAGATAATACTATAGCACTCAAAGTTGTTCCGTTTTCCTTTAATCGTATCAACAGTCAACACTGCCTAAACTCATATTAATATGTCCTTCGTGAGGTTCTACCGTCATGTTAATGAGTAGTTGTGGATACGAACCCAAGCTCCAACGATGACCAAGCATGTATTAAAAAAATATGGGCGGATTTTATCGATCGATTGTCCATATCGGATGTAACTTTAGAAGAGGAAACAATTTACTCGGTTAATCGATTTCGAGTTCCCACCGAAATTTGAAAAGACTGCCAGACTAAGCATTATTTGCAACAGAAGAAAACAGAATCAGGAGAAGAAACATATGGAAAAGTTGGAGCCCGTTGTGAAGTCTTCTGAACCTTCTCAGGCCCGAATATACGTAAATATTACGCATTGGCAAACCCACGTTAATCGAATAATCGAAAACAGGCTAAATTATTCCATTTGCCAACTTTTTCAATGATTTGGACAAGTAGTTCACAAGATATGCATCCGGTATACTTATTAATTTTAAACCTTTAGCACAGATGCCGTGATCCAGAATTTAGGTACAGAATTAGCCAACGTTTGCTTGTCTTATTAAAAAAGAATTGTCACTTCATAAACAATCAGTGAAAAAATCACATGTATAGGCCTACGTAACGCCATCCGTTGCACAATGCTAGGGAAAATATCAACATGTTATAAATAAATCGTATTCCAATCCTGTCATCTTTTCTATGTGTAGTTCATCATCTATATAGAATACACTTAATTTTAGGTGTTTTTTTGTTCTTTTACAGTTTTACAGTTGTCCAGTTATGAACTGTTTGGAGATTGATGTAGTGAGGTATAGCGGGATTCCTCATTTGGAAATTTTCGGAAGAGTGAGGTTTGCTTCAACTTTTGAGTTATCATATCTCCTTTACTGAAAAGACTGGGGGAGGGGAGGGGTGGTGGTAAGGGCTAGAGAAACGACGGAGAAGGGAGCGCGAACGGTTGATACCGATGTTTGTCATTATCTCATCCCATATATGTAATGTATAGGCCTATGTTGATAAATTAATGGAGTCTTTTGCAGCCTATATTAGTGCTCTGTCAGTTACCATAGCTGTCAGTTACCCGGGGGACATGGGTTGTGGTGTACTGTGGTGCCCCAGAAGAGACTGATTGAATTGTGCACACTTTGGTGTGTAGGTGTGACAAGTTACCAATGACCAGGGTTAAGTTGTAAAGTCGTGTGAGAGGGCCTTGGCCCTGAACAAGACTGTAAACCTAAATATAAAAAATATAAATATAATAATACTAGGAGGTCCATGATGATTTGGGTAAGGTGACGTAATGTGTCCGTTTGTGTGCCATTGTGGTTGTATTTGTGCCACTCATTTTAATTCGTTTTCGGGCACAGGCTTTACCTTAGTTGACTTGTCTTGATCAGTAGCCTAATTTTCTTTCATTTTTTCATTCTTTGACCAAAGTCATATGTAGTATCTGCCGGGAGGGACTCGTTGTAGTGTTTGACATCATCTATAAAGTAACACCTACTTTGTAATACTGTAGGGCAGTGGCGTAGGAAGGTACCTTTGAGTGGGGGGGGGGGGCTGAAGACTGATGGCCGGCCTGGGGGAGGGGTCTTTTTTTGGATTTTTTTTGCATTTCCAGGTGGCCTCAGATGCAATTTGGTGCAATATAGCACACTTCAACACCCACTCCATTTTGTAAATAATTTTGCATTTTCACCTGGCCTTAGATGCAATTTGGTGCTCCAAATGAGATTTTTTTCTCATTTGGAAATGAAAAAGGGGTTTTCTGACTTGCGGAGCGGGAGGGCGGAATGATACTTACGCCCCACCATATTTTTCAGCCCCCCGGTTCCTACGCCCTTGCTGTAGGGAATTTGATTGCGTTGCAATTATTGTTATATTACAAACTCATACAACTGTTTTTGCTATGCTTAATACCTCACTGCTGAAAACGAAAACGTTTCCGTGATTCAAACACAGGACATAGGAACATGCGATACTGAACTCCGGAGTTGATCGCGGGGCCTGTGAGATTCGGACTTGAACACTGCGGGTCTCCGTGGGTATGATTTGTCTTGGATTCGACAATCTCTGGCCGCAGGCTTGTTGTGCTCGTATCTATTGTACTCGACTGTATAACACTTTGTTTGCAATGGAAAACATTACTTTCCTAGGTGAACGAAAGGTAGTCAACACAAAGTGCATGAAGCGAGGCTTATATAAAACTTTAAATACATTTCCTTCCACTTTCAGTAATCTGGAACAAATTTTACCTATAATAAAGATGGGATCTTCCAAATCTCTACTGAAGATCAGCAAAACTGTTGATTTTGATCGCCGATATTCTCTAAATAAAACAGAAGCGGAAAGTCTCGATTCGGTCAAAATAACGCCTGACATCTCCAGGAATGGTTTGAAGTTTTCTTCATTTCTATATATCAACATAACATTTGAGAAGAAAATAGAATTTTTTGTTATCGATCAAAGGATCAACTCATCCTGGAAATCATTCTACGGTATGAAATTGACGATTTGTATGATT
>JAIPMN010045578.1:0-13359 GCA_020650975.1 Apostichopus californicus | reverse complement strand
GACTCGGTCGAGTTCAAGACCAGCCACAGTTGGTTCCATAGCACAATTGTACAATTGTTTAAGGCGTCCATACACACACGCGTTATGATAGACCATATATAGTATATAATATAGATACATTAGTGTGAGAAGAAAAATGGAAACGTCAAAAATGGAGTTGTCGGTGTAAGGGGTAGGGTGAGGCGCACGTCCCCTCCGTAATCCTCGATCTGTCACTGGCTACCCTGTGTATATCATTGGGATCAGCGCTGTAATTATGACTGTTCCTCTTTCTCTTCCCGGTGTCTTGGCGTTTATCTTCTATACTCCCTCCTTTTCTCCTTTTTCTCTCTTTCTTCTTTTTCTTTTCCTTTCCTTCCTCTCCTCCTTTTCTTTTTTTCCCCTCTTTTCCCCTTTTTTCTTCTCTTTTTTTTCTCTCCTCTTTTCCTTACCCGGGGGGCGCGCGCCCCCAACGCCCCCCCTGGATACGCACCTGTAAGTGTCTCATGGGGCGGTGCTTATATTGGATGAAAACACGGGGTCGCTATTATTTTGCTCCGTGGTACGAAGGTTAGTCGCAACGTACGTAGTCATATATATATACTTTCGTCGAAATAATAATACATGTAACGTTAGGGCTAGCGTATGCTTTAGTATATAGGCCTGCCTTACTTAGCCAACGCGGGATTTTTAAAATAAAACAATATACTACTACTAGTACTACTACTACTAGCTATAAGAAATGGATTCCCAAGATGCTACAGAAAAACGAATAGAGGAGTTTGTTAAAATGGGCTTTACCAATAAGGAAATGGCAGATATGCTCGATATAAGCGTAACAACTTTGAAACGCATTAGGTTATATGTGGGAATTAGGAAGAAGGATGTTACTTCAGTTGTAACTGGTGAGCATATCATAACTAGCATATAGGGCGCATAACTTTAAGGCCTAAGGCAATGCCTACGTACAGTACAGAGTTTACTTTACTAACAAGTTAGTACTACTAGTAGTAGTATAGCAATCTGCATGTCGTCAATTGTTGTTTATGTTACAACTGCAGAGGCATTTATACCAATTAGGACATTTTTGGCATTTGATGAACTATAGCTTTATTTGAGCGATAAAATGGCCAATGACCAACAACATTGAATCTGATGTGATGTGATATGGGCAAATGCATATGCTAGGTTACTTTGGAATTAAAAAAAAACAAAACAAAAAAACTTACCAATAATAGGCCTACTAGTAGTAGTACTAAGCTAGGCCCAGTTAGTATCACTATAGCTGGCCTACCGTAACACTAACAGTTAATCTTACTTAAGACTACGTTTATTGTGCTTTACTATTTGTTACTTAGTGTACGTTCGTACGCACGTGTAGTGTACTGTATACGTTCCAAACGTACGTACGTTCAAATGCCGAAACAATTTTCGCGGTCTGCTAAATATTCATACATAAGGGGTTAATCAACGGTCTAGCGTGCGTTACTCACAGGATTAATGCACGATCGGGGGATAATGCAAGCGATGCACGAGGGCGGAGCCCGAGTGCATCCAGCGATAGCATTAACACCCGGAGTGCATTAATCATGTGAGTAACGCACGCTAGACCGTTGATTAACCCCGTTCATTCATACACTACCATTTGTGTGGGGGGAAAATCATAAAACAAAACATTTTTGGTTACATATAACCAAAGATTTATTAGAGTGATGCCCCGTAATTTTACCGTGCGTTACTCACAGGATTAACCACGGTCAGCTGACCTGAATGGACCAATAGGATTTAGGAATCTTTACTAAGTATGAATGAACATAGCTATTATTACAACCAATCCTCAGTGATTATTACTCACTTCAAATTAATAATATAGTATGGTACCCGTTGATTACAATGTACCGTACCCCTAGGAATATCAAAGTTGATACCGAAGCCCCGCCCCTAATGGTTCTTAATGAGTTTACACTGAATATTCATACTCGTATGCATACGCCACATATGAATATACATACGCGTATGCAGACGCCACTTTTTTTGAACATAACATTATTAGTACATGATCGTATTTGTTTTGACGTACATCGTACGTTTGTAGTACATGATCGTATATGTTTAGAACATGATCGTATACTTTTAGTACATGATCGTATATGTTTGGTACATGATCGTAAATTTTTAGTACATGATCGTGTATTTTTAGTACATGATCGTAAGTTTTCAGTACATGATCGTATAAAATTAGATCATCATTAACATCATCATATGTTGTGGTCCTTTTCGCGTTCCATAACCTGATGCATTCCTCTTCCGCCGTCTCTGTGTCAGTACTGTAATGTTTTCACTGCAAATTATCTTGAGAGTTGGTAGTTTGAAAGATGCTAATCCTATTGGCACTCTCTTTCCGCTCCGTGCATTGTGATTAATGTCACTAAAGGTTTTTTAATGTCTCCCACAGGACTACTTTATTTATATTCGTGAGATCCCTTCTCATGTGTGTTTGTGGAATTCGTATTATAAATCTCGCCATTATGATTTATATCAGTAAGACTGAACTACCTCATTCTTTGGCATGGATTTCATGTATCTAAGAAAACTTGATTTGTTCAAATTATTAACTTTTATTATCTTTAAAAATAATGCTTAACAATAATACTAAAATGCTATAGGCTTATAACCGTACATCCCTAAATCAAAAATGTTTTGGTGCTTTGAAAACGATTTCCATAACAGTTGATCACAATATGAGGACAGGAAGTTCTTCCTATGACCAGCCAAGAAAACTATTCAAATGGTCTCATTGCGATCGGAAATTATTATATCGCGAAAGCAAAATAACTGCATTAACAGGACTCGCTTTGGGATTATACTATACTGCATTGCTCTTGTATATATTGTTTGTACCGTTACTGCTTGTATTGCTAGGCACTTTATGTAAAAGAGGAAAAATGAACTTGAGGAATAGAACCTTAGTAGTCGGCTCATCGCTTATACATGCCGTTGCAGGTGAGAAGTGGCGGGTGGGGGCGGGGAGGAGGGTAATGAAGAATTAATCAAAATGTTGTGGATCATCTTAATCTGCTGAGGTTTCATATCTAGTTTTGTTCTATAATCAGAACTTGTAAGGTAATATTGATGTATTAGAATACACTCTCACAAAAAGTGATTTTCATCTACCAAGTGCGCTTCCGGTCTATTAGTCTATTGCGGTTCGGTTGGAATCGCAATCGTTTAAGGTCATCAGCATTGGTTCAAACTTGTTAGACGTTCTTCTAGGGTACTACCGTACCGGTCTCCCGTCAAAATTATTCCCTGCAGCTTGGGGTTTGTTAAAATAGACAATTAAATACTTCAGTGTGGACATCCACTTTAAGATTGGCAGTAAAATGCTTATTGCATAGTTCAGCATTGGTGATAAATACCTGACATTCATATTTGGGGGCAACGCAGTGATTACCTCTAACTTCTGTATCATATTTATTGGGCCAAATCCAAAACCTCCGGTATTTGCGACACAGAATTCGACTGACCACTGTAGTTATATTTCAACAAGAAACAAAACATAAATATCGCATATATTATACGTTAGTTGTAATATCAACACAATTTATAAATACGACAGACGGAATAGACAAAACAGAGTTTACCGGAACCATCATTGAACATTTGTAAATTGTTGTCAACATTGATTGGAATTTCATTCCATTCTTAATGCATATAGAAGGGGTTTCTACTCTGATATGGAACGCACAAAGTGAAATAAAATCTCTCTTTTTATTAAATTGAACATTGTTTATTTTTCAACAACAAAATGAAAATATTACAAGTGCGACGAATGGAATTTTCATCTCATATAGTTATGAAGGAGTGATTACATGGTGAATTCAGATATTTTTTCCACTGTTAGTATTTACATCATTTAAATGATCAATATGCTGGCGCCAAATTTTACCTTTCACAACCATTAATGTACATAAATGCCCAACTTTCCAAAAAAAAGTTAATTTAATTACCTTAATGTGCATATATACTGTGCAAGATGTAATTTTATTTAAAAAGCTAACTTGAGTTTCAAGGTACTTTGTTGACAGGGTTTGGAGTTGGCCATATTCATCTCACTGTTCTCTGATAGCATGAATATAAACCGGTGCTGATGGCGGTAAACCACCGGAACACGATCACAAATGCTATTGTTTTATTGCTATGTTAGCCTAAATTTCACTATAGAACGGTTTCATTCTTTTGCGGTTCATTTTTATGTAGACAAAGCTACATGAATACCGGTATTAGTAACAGGGCGTATAGCTCTCCGCCTTATTGACTTTCAGAACTGAAGACACGCATGCGTATATGCGAAGTGTAAAAATGGAAGCTGCCCACTATAGTTGTGAGAAAAGTTAATAACTTGGCTTATATACATAATATTAAAAAGATAATTTGCTTTAAACGGACGATAACTATAATGAACAATTTATGCTAAGCTGTCCCTTCTATAATTCCCTCTTTTCCTTCACAATATGTCGCTAGCTGTCAGTATGCTGGTGATTTTCAGTGACTTAGCTCGACAATTTTAGCCATGACATGAATGAATTACCATATTCACCATTCCTTCATCTCCTTGAAACCTAAAAGTTTCTTGCAAATCAATGTATCTTTCAACTTGGGAATTCAGTCCTTTGCCCATACTCAACGTACCAGAACCTTCAGTTTTAAAACAGTGTTGTCGAAATATAATGTGCTATGACGACATGATGCAGAATATGCACTATTCCGTTGTCACGCAAGTTCTTACGAAGAATCAACCAAGTTCACTTCCTATCAGGAAAGCAAGTATCGAGTTTATTGCTTGGTAACTACAGGGTGTCACACAATACGGATGGGATAGTTATATGGATCATTGCCCAAAAGGGAGAGAGTTTATAGTTCTTATAAGATGCGGGCTGCGTTGACTCATAGTGACAGTGTTCTGTTTCATATCCTGGCATGTGTGGTCAACTTACAACACACACTCATGGAACATTTTTATATCACTCCATGTTTTCTAGTTGCAGATTAACATTCTTACTAAACATACCTTTCTATTCGGACGCTGACTTTTTTCTCGACTTCAAAGTGAACTTAAAGCCATTTTCTTCAACTAATTTACTGAGAGACTTTACAAATGTTTGACGAAATATTCTTGGGTCCTTCAAGTTTGGCCAACTCGGAGAACTTTGACGACCGTATCCGACGAGATATTTTGACCGATTTCGAAAACTCATCCTACGTGTATACTCACAACAATGAAACACTGTATGAACTGCGTGTTTTCACTGGTAGAGCAGAGTTTGTATTTGGTGTTTTATATTCTCTGATTGCTTTGATTGGCATAATAGCTAATCTTCTGATCTTTGTTAAGATGTGTGTTTCGTCGACATTACGTACTCCATCGAACTATTTCATCACCAATTTAGCTATGTCGGATCTGCTTGTACTAGTTGCTTTACTGACCACTAGAGTTATCACCATGTACACTGTCGGGTACTACCAGAACGTCATTCTGATTTACCTTGTTCAATATATACAACACGTAAGTATATTGCACGCCATATGTTCAATGTATGAGTGTAGTCAGGAGCAAAACAACACACAGCTGCATGGATGTATTAACAATATATTTATTTCTTATTTCTAGCATAGCCTACATGTACGACTTACTTTATTTCTTAGCTTTCAAAAGAATGACATATGGCATTCTTGTTTACTTTAAAATATGCTAAATGTCTGGGATGCTCAGTCAATAATACGGAACGCCGGCTCTATATTTTAGAAGAAAATATAAATAATCAATTAAGAAGCTATAACACAAATTGGATGTGGCCAGGTGGGGCGGGGGGGGGGGGGGGGNNGATTTTCCTTAGAAGAACTATATGCTTTTGTAGATGCTACGATGCCGGCCCATATTATGCACTCTCCACGGCAGTACTTGATCATTCAGCGGGTTTCTTTGCATTACCAGACGAAGTGTTTATAAAATCAATTTTTTTTTGTTTCACTATAGTGACCCACTGTAAGAAGCCGAACATTTATAAAAAGTAAAATGTTTGAAGAACAAGTTGAAGTTTCCCATGAAAAGAGTAGTAATATCGAGAAATAACTAATTTTTAAGAGAAAATAATATAAATTAAAATGAATTAGTAAAGTTAATATTAGTGACAGTTTTTAGACGAAAACAAAGGAAAATATCACGATCATTTTGTTCAATAAACTGAATCCACAAACCTGTATGGTAAAAAGCTAATCTAAACTTCACTTTGGAAATTATATATATCGGTTACAAGTTTTCAGACTCTGGCCTTTGTTGACCTCGAGTGACGTTGACCTCCACAGAAAAACAAATATGGTTCATGTAATCACTAAGGTGGGGCCTACATTACAAGTGGCAGTTCATCCTAGGGTTTACTTTTGCGGCAGACATCGTGTTTATAGAAGGTTTTCGGGGTTTGACTAGTATATGTTCACCTTAAGTGACATTCGACCTCCACCAGTTTGAATAGGTTTACTCAGTAAGGTGCATCTATAAATACCAAACATGGATCCATCCATCGAGTACTTTTTTGAATTACCGTGTTTACAACCCAAGGCGTTGCATTTACATATGGGCGATTCCATGGTAACTCGCATTACACTTTTTCCTGTTTTTTTATAATCCAAGTGCTGTGGCTTGAATATGGGTTAGTGTAACTCCTCAATTTTCTGTGGTGTTATATCCAACATTCATAGCTACAATATGAAATTATCAAGAATTATAATTCTGTTCGCCTTAATGTATGGTGCGCTTCCAAATATCGGTAACTCGCATTACGGAAAAAGGACACCTGAAAAATTGACACCGGTACAAAATGGCACCGTGCTCAAACAAAGAATGATTTCTTCAATTGCATACATGTACAAGATATCTACCCTACTGATGTATATATATCAGCAGTAGAAAATATGAAACAACTTCAGATGTGGTATGGAGGGGGGAAAAGTCTGGTAACTCGCATTACGGTAACTCGCATTACACTTTTTCCAGTCATCGATTTTGCTCTTTATTCATCAAATTCTTTGTAAGAGATATGCTCCAAAGCCATTTTTGAAACACTTGGAAACTCTTAAAAACTGTAAAACTCTTTCCAAAACTTTTAACAACATTTTAACAACAATTAGCAAAACATCCTGACAATTATATCAATAATAATCGAAGCTGATTGAACCAGAAAATTCAACTAAAGAATTGTTGATTAACAAGATTGCAATGTACAATTGCAATGTACAATGTACAATCTTGCAATGGACAAGATTGCAATTATCAATCCAAATTTCCAATCAAGCTAATCCAAGCAAAACTGGTAGCTCTCCTCTTCCATTTTAATGTCTCAAAACATGTACTGGAAGTTAAATAGGTTCACAGCCTATAGTGAATTACAAGAAAAGTTTCTTTGGCATGTTGATTAGTGATTGGTCCTTTGAAATTGGTACTTAGGGATTTTAGGAAAAGCATGAAACTAATAAAAAATCCTTGTCCCTAATTCTATCAGTATAATAACATGATCAACAATAACACAATAGATGTATCATCATGCGGTATGAGGGCAAGATATAGGCCATTCTAGATAACCTTGAATGGATGGTGTTTTGTATCAAATTAGAATTTTGATGCAAACTTGAATTGGCCACAACTATTAGCAATCAAAGGCGTTCCCACTTCTTTATCATCTGGCTTCGTCGATAGAAAGTTTTGTCATCCCTGGGGTTCGGCCATTTCCAGTTATTGATCACCCCCGTGAAATCTGGTGGCCTGCTCTATTTTGTGTAATTTGGGGATTTGAAATGCTTTGGAGTAAAGGTTGATTTTTACATTGTAGTGACATGAGACACTCAGATTGGGGAAAGGGGTTTGCACATCATGATATTGGGGGTACACACATTTGACTTGGTAAACCACACCAATCTATCCCAACTGACCAAGCCTCCTCAACCCTGCCCCCTCCCCCCCCCAGCGGCCCCAATCCTCCCCTCTGCAACTCCCCGTCCGCCCCATCCCCTCTGCCTACCCCACTAATTCCAAGGTGCCACATCCTTGGCAGCATCAGTTTTCATATCAATACTAATTTCCATCAAGATGTTAGGCACATATTATAATGGTCATGATTTACAATATTTGCCCATCCTAGAACATACTAAATTACTATGTGATAGGCTACAGACTTATATAGCCTAAGCTCTCACAACTTGTCCTAAATATTGTATTAAGCAATTAATATCCCATGAAAAAATGCTAATGTTAAAATGGAGAAAGAATATGCTAACTTTACTCATTTGATGATGTCACAGTTGAATGCAACTTGGTAGGTCCGTGATTCCACAAAGGTCAGGTGATAAAATGTTGAAACTGTCCTAAGGGTCACATGTGATGTAATGGAGGTTGCAGTGCATTTTGGGTACAGGAAGTACCTACTGTGCACACCTAATAAAGGTATATATTGCGCTCTATTGTTTTTATGATCAGTAGTACTGCAAGTGTGCTTTGTGAGATTGGAATAATATATGGTAACTCGCATTACAGCGGTAACTCGCATTACTGGTAACTCGCATTACAGTTTTCAATGGCTCTTTATATCTATATACTAGGTACATTTCTAATTCTTTTAACTATTATTATACTCTCTACTTTGACTAGAAGCATAATATGAAATGGCAGGAAATTATCTGCTCCAATGAAAAAAAAAAGTTAAAACTTGGTCTCTCGGTAACTCGCATTACGCTCTCAAATCAGCTCTGTGTCGTTACAGCCATATATGCCTACAAACCAAATATGTTTGGGGGAATTGTGATTATTATTTTAATACATCTCTAATGGCACTACCAATACATATATATCAAATTTATTTAGGGTGCCTTCAAATATGGAAATCTGAGACTTTGAAATATCCATACTATTTCCTCAAATATTCCCTCAAAAATCAACAATTAGTCATGTATTCACATTTTTTGGTTGGAGAACATGGTATAGTTGGAAAAAAAAGTACATAACCCAGACCCTAAATGTGTTTATAGTATATTAGAAGCCAAAAATGGCTGCAGAAATGATTTTGAAAATTTGGGGTCCTGTCCCTGTTTTCACGGAATCGCCCATATACTCGTATTGAAGCAGACACACGGCCATCACTGTCACATAAAAGCGTATATGGTTCGGAGGTCTTGCCAATGCAAAGATCCAACTGCCTGTCCGAGCTTTCCGTGGAGTATACATCTATCGTTCAAACAGCAAAACTCCTCCCCCGTCCCACTTCGAAAAGTGAGGGAGCTGCCACTTTGCCATCTGTTCCTATACGCTTATGAGAATGTTTTGCCAGTTTTCTGCAGAAACATAAAATCAGTCAAGATATAATCACATTGTTGATCTTTCTTCTCCTTGTTTGTCGTTAGGTATGCGTTCAAGCCACGGCCTTTGTTCTGGCGGCCATGTCTTATACGAGATACCAGTTCATTATCCATCCACTGAAGGCCAGAGCTGAGTGGACATCTGCGAGAGTATGGTGGATATGTGGAGCTACTTGGATCAGTAAGAAACACTCAAACATGGCTGGCTATATCTAACGCTATACCATTACAATGAACACATTACACATGTACTAATGATACATACCGTAGATACCATAACAACGCAGTATGTTATGGTTGACAATCTCCAAACAGTAATTGTTTACATCAGCCCTCCAAACAAGGAGAATGGTTGGTACTTGGTAGATTGTTGGTGTGTGAGATTAGAAGGCTAGGAACTGTACATATTATGTAGTAGACATCGGTGGTAGATTGTTGGTGTATAAGATTAGAGGGCTAGGAACTGTATATATGTATAATAGATATCGGTGGTAGATTGTTGGTGTGTAAGATTAGAGGGCTAGGAACTATATATATGTAATAGATATCGGTGGTAGATTGTTGGTGTGTGTAAGATTAGAGGGCTAGGAACTGTACATATGTAATAGACATCGGTGGTAGATTGTTGGTGTGTAAGATTAGAAGGCTGGGAACTGTACATATTATGTAGTAGATATCGGTGGTAGATTGTTGGTGTGTAAGATATAGAGGGCTAGGAACTATATATATGCAATAGATATCGGTGGTAGATTGTTGGTGTGTGTAAGATTAGAGGGCTAAGAACTGTACATATGTAATAGAAATCGGTGGTAGATTGTTGGTGTGTAAGATTAGAAGGCTGGGAACTGTACATATTATGTAGTAGATATCGGTGGTAGATTGTTGGTGTGTAAGATTAGAAGGCTAGGAACTGTACATATGTAATAGATATCGGTGGTAGATTGTTGGTGTGTAAGATTAGAGGGCTAGGAACTATATATATGTAATAGATATCGGTGGTAGATTGTTGGTGTGTGTAAGATTAGAGGGCTAGGAACTATATATATGTATAATAGACATCGGTGGTAGATTGTTGGTGTGTAAGATTAGAAGGCTGGGAACTGTACATATTATGTAGTAGATATCGGTGGTAGATTGTTGGTGTGTAAGATATAGAGGGCTAGGAACTATATATATGCAATAGATATCGGTGGTAGATTGTTGGTGTGTGTAAGATTAGAGGGCTAAGAACTGTACATATGTAATAGACATCGGTGGTAGATTGTTGGTGTGTAAGATTAGAGGGCTAGGAACTGTACATAATAGACATCGGTGGTAGATTGTTGGTGTGTAAGATTAGAGGGCTAGGAACTATATATATGTATAATAGATATCGGTGGTAGATTGTTGGTGT
Source organism: Apostichopus californicus (assembly GCA_020650975.1). Taxonomy (NCBI): domain Eukaryota; kingdom Metazoa; phylum Echinodermata; class Holothuroidea; order Aspidochirotida; family Stichopodidae; genus Apostichopus; species Apostichopus californicus. The sequence goes on along the minus strand of JAIPMN010045578.1, from coordinate 2,582 downwards.
GTAAGATAAGAAGGCTAGGAACTGTACATGTGTAGTAGATATCGGTGGTAGGTTGTTGGTGTGTAAGATTAGAAGGCTAGGAACTGTACATATGTAGTAGACATCGGTGGTAGATTGTTGGTGTGTATAAGATTAGAGGGATAGGAACTATATATGTGTAGTAGATATCGGTGGTAGATTGTTGGTGTGTAAGATTAGAAGGCTAGGAACTGTACATATGTAGTAGATATCTGTGGTAGATTGTTGGTGTGTAAGATATTAGAGGGCTAGGAACTGTACATATGTAGTAGACATCGGTGGTAGATTGTTGGTGTGTAAAATGAGAGGGCTAGGAACTGTACATATGTATAATAGATATCGGTGGTAGATTGTTGGTGTGTAAGATTAGAAGGCTAGGAACTGTACATATGTAGTAGACATCGGTGGTAGATTGTTGATTGTGTAAGATTAGAAGGCTAGGAACTGTACATATGTAGTAGACATCGGTGGTAGATTGTTGGTGTGTGTAAGATTAGGGGGCTAGGAACTATATATATGTATAATAGATATCGGTGGTAGATTGTTGGTGTGTAAGATTAGAAGGCTAGGAACTGTACATATGTAGTAGACATCGGTGGTAGATTGTTGGTGTGTATAAGATTAGAGGGATAGGAACTATACATGTGTAGTAGACATCGGTGGTAGATTGTTGGTCTGTAAGATTAGAAGGCTAGGAACTGTACATATGTAGTAGACATCGGTGGTAGATTGTTGGTGTGTATAAGATTAGAGGGATAGGAACTATACATGTGTAGTAGATATCGGTGGTAGATTGTTGGTGTGTAAGATTAGAAGGCTAGGAACTATACATATGTAGTAGATATCTGTGGTAGATTGTTGGTGTGTAAGATTAGAGGGCTAGGAACTGTACATATGTAGTAGACATCGGTGGTAGATTGTTGGTGTGTAAGATTAGAGGGCTAGGAACTGTACATGTGTAGTAGATATCGGTGGTAGATTGTTGGTGTGTAAGATTAGAAGGATAGGAACTGTACATATGTAGTAGACATCGGTGGTAGATTGTTGGTGTGTAAGATTAGAAGGCTAGGAACTGTACATATGTAGTAGACATCGGTGATAGATTGTTGGTGTGTATAAGATTAGAGGGATAGGAACTATACATGTGTAGTAGATATCGGTGGTAGATTGTTGGTGTGTAAGATTAGAAGGCTAGGAACTGTACATATGTAGTAGATATCTGTGGTAGATTGTTGGTGTGTAAGATTAGAGGGCTAGGAACTGTACATAATAGACATCGGTGGTAGATTGTTGGTGTGTAAGATTAGAAGGCTAGGAACTGTACATATGTAGTAGATATCGGTGGTAGATTGTTGGTGTGTAAGATTAGAAGGCTAGGAACTGTACATGTAGTAGACATCGGTGGTAGATTGTTTCTTTTCAGTTTGGTTACTTTATTCGTTATTCATTAGATCTGTTTATAACTATACGCCTATTTCTTTTAAATTTTCCTTTGAAATTAATCACTGATATTTCTTCATTATAATTCATGTTTCCGTCTTTTTGTTTCTAGTTTCGGCGATCTTGTACGTTCCTATTCTGTTTGGAGTTCTTTATGTTACAGGCGACACAGTGACGAGGTTTGTACCGATACCATTACGCAGGAAGATGTTCTCATCTCTACGATTGCTACCTATGTTGATTATTCCTGGTGGAATCATTCTGATATCGTACGCTAAAATTATTGCCACTAATCGCAAGCGGAATACGTTCTTACGGAGGAAGTCGATGGTGACAGCCAATGGGACTTTGCAAAAGAATGCAGAGACTCAGTCCAAAAAACTATCCAAGATGGTGATTATTATAGTCTTGGTATTTTTTATTGGGTGGGGACCATATCAAATATATTTATCCGCACTTGACCTTCGTCCTTACTTCCTCCAAAAAACTCCTTTAAGATGGAGATTTGTTGTGATTTCATTAGGAGTTCTTCGTTTGCTTGCTTACTTGGGATGTACCATCAATCCTTTTATTTATGCTCATACTAACCCTGCCTTTTTTAAGATAGGTCGGACGAAAAAAAAATCATTTCTTCCTAAAACAAACACAACAGCTTTATCTACACCACGAAACTCTTGTCATATTGAACAGAATCGTATCGTTTGATTTCTCTCCAAGCTATACATGACCACTAGTAGTACACTGTATAAATGGTTTGTCACAAATTACTACTTTAATGGGAATAATTGAACACAATGAATTGTTGTGATTGAAATAATGTTGATAAAACATTTAGTTCTGAAAAAAATGAGTCCGAGATAAATTTGTAGGCGTGAAATTGGGAGATGGGATATAGAGACAAAACAACACTTTGTGATTTTTACCAAAACCCAGTTATCATTAGTCTGGTAAATGTTTCATTCACAGAAACTCAATTATCATTAGTCAGTTAAATGTTTCATTTACACAAACCCAATTATCATCAGTCAGTTATATGTTTCATTTACATAAACGCAGTTATCATCAGTCAGTTATATGTTTCATTCACAGAAACTCAATTATCATTTGTATGCTAAATGTTTCAT
>JAIPMN010045575.1:4978-21075 GCA_020650975.1 Apostichopus californicus | reverse complement strand
GCTTCAAATAACTAACACTCATCCTAATAGAACAAAGAAAATACCAATTTCAATACTGGAAACTGCATGTGTTGATTTTCGTGTTGGTTTACTGTGTAAAGGCCCATATGTCTACAGAAATTTAGCAACAGTAATACCCATTCAGTAAACTTGCATAACTGTAATATAATCCTTATGTGTGTACTAGGCAGTGCCATTAATATGTATTTATACAACAACAATTTTTCTAGTTCACATTCAGTACTGTAACTATACAATTACACAGTTGTAGAGGAAACACATAACGATAACTATATATAAACTGCAGATTTAAGAACACATTCAGTACTGTAACTAGTTTTTTACAGATTTATAGAGGAAACACATATCGATAACTATAAACTGCAGATTTAAGAACACATTCAGTACTGTAACTAGTTTTTTACAGATTTATAGAGGAAACACATAACAATAACTATGTGTTTACACAACTACACTTTGTAGTACAACAGCACACTGTGATAACTATGTGTTTACGCATTTTTGTAGTAAAAATCAGTACTGTAACTATACATTTACAAAACTATACAGGTAGCACAGGTTCATTATGATAACTATCTGTTTACACAACAACAGTTTCTAGTACACATTCAGTACTGTAACTATACATTTAAACAATTGCAGAGGTAGCACAGGTTCATTATGATAACTATCTGTTTACACAACAACAGTTTCTAGTACACATTCAGTACTGTTACTATACATTTAAACAATTGCAGAGGTAGCACAGGTTCATTATGATAACTATCAGTTAACACAACAACAGATTTTAGTACACAATTCAGTACTGTAGCAAGATAGTCATACCATTGTAGTTGTAGTTTACAATCACTATAATGACAACTTCTGTGTTTTACAAATTGTTAAAGGAAGCACACATTACAGTTCTATCACTATATGCATATATACCAACTATAGTGTTATTAATAATAATAATATTCCACTTTTATATAGTGCTTTATACCAGCAATATGTCTCAAAGCACTTTACAGACGTTATATATCCCCTGGTCAATGATAACCTGTCCCAGAGACAATCCCTCCAGTCGGCAGCAGTCATATACTGCCCCCAATGACAAGTTACCTCACAGGTACCCATTTAACCCCTGGGTGGACAGAGTCAAAAGCATCTTACCCAAGGACACAACGTAATGAACTAGGCAGGAATCGAATCAGCAGTCCTTGGATCACAAGTCCGACACCTTAACCAATTGGCCACCATGCTCTCTATTAGTATTAGTGTTATGCGCTATCGACCGATTTGCGCCATCGATCGATAGCGCTGCGCTATCTATGGATCCGTCGTTAGCGCAAGCATCGGTAGATCGCGCAGGTATCGTTCGATGGCGCAGGCAGATCGACAGATTGTATGTCTATGATTTATGATTTATGACAATGATTTCAGGATGACGCCAAGTGCTGTTTAATGGACACATCACCGATTTTTCTAAAAATTGCCCGTTTAATTACCATTTTATATGTAAATATTTATGATAAATTCAATAAAATGTTATCAATTGATAGTGATACAATGAGTTCCAATAAATTGGTTGTATCATGAAGATAACCTAAATCCATTGCCGAATCAGGCATATGTATCAGGTTGTATCATATGTCTTCAGGCATTGGTTCTAAGAAATCTGCTAAATTACTGATGTGATTGGGACAACAGTGACTATCGACCTCATATAGTAGGCCTACTGATATATAGTGACGATATTCGTCAAAATGGAAAAATAGCCACTGGGTTTTCGAGAACACATGCAGGAGACCATCGACCGCCAAGCTGCTTCAACAAAAAGCCCAGTCATCAGCGCGGAGAAGTACGATGCCATTAAAATCTCATCTTCTTGCATCAAGGTGGACTCGCACTTCCGACATTGGGTCAAAACACGGAATTTTCAGATTGTCGACCTTCCTGGCCTTGAGGGAAGCGCCAAGTTCCTGCGAGTTGTCCATGCTGAAAACGTGTTCGATGTCGTAAAGGGTATTCACGTAGACGAACTCAGTCTACGTCAAGAATATTCACGTAGACGAGGCCTGCAGTTCCCCTTTAAATCTCATCCTACACGACCCACGTACTATCGATTGATAGCGCAGCGCGATCGACCGATGCTTGCGCTAACGACGGATCCATAGATAGCGCAGCGCTATCGATCGATGGCGCAAATCGGTCGATAGCGCATAACATTAGTACCAACAACCACAATAAGGGCTAACATGAGTAGCATATATATGAACAACAACACAGTAGCAGGAACTCTGAAACTCACCCTTTACAGCAGGTACAGGAAGCAGATGTTTGTGACAAGTCAACAACAAGTTCATCAAGGACAGGGTCATAATGACATTGTAAACCTGAAAAGAGAAGAAATCCACCAAAACCAGTAAAGATAACATTAATTGCAGCAGGGGAAGTCAGACACACCAACCCTTACCATGTTTACAAGTGTTTGGGAATGGGGTATATTGCAAAGGCCCTAAAATGACCAAACTGGTCGTCCACGAAGGTTGCTCCAAACTCAAACTTTTGCCCACCCCCAGTCCAAGTCTGATTATGCCACTGCAGACACCCCTCCCCCCTCTGTTTGTCCCCTTACATATTTAGAGGCAATGAAAAAAAAAGTACTTCTTACAGTCAATTCTGTTTCAAAAAGTCTGTCTCACTGCCCAACCATTGACCCTAAAATAAAACACATAATACAACTTACTCAATTACATATTCTCTGTGTTTAACAAGCCAGAACAAAAACTACTTAAAAGGGCAGTGATTTTACAGTTTACCAAGCCCCTAACCCCACCCAAATACCTTGGGGAATGTATCACATGCTTTGCTCATAGGAAGGCATCCAAAGTTACCTTTTGAAATACATTCCTTTACATCATATATTACTTATAACTTGCAGAAAAATGAAACACACATGTTTCATCTTAAAAAGTTTCAAAATGTCCAGCCAGAAGTCCCTTTTATGTTTTTCCAGTAAAATAGACATGTCAAGCACTTTCCTTGTTTTTCACACACATAGGAGTAGTTTATAAGAGACGTAATCAAATCCACCCGGAGGTTCTTGTGAAAATGAATTATTTCAGCAAGACATATCAACTTGCAACATGGGTCCTTTTTACATCAGGAGTATCTTGGTTTTATTCGATAAACCAGGTTTATCCGTCAAAAATCCTGGTTTATCAGTGACAATCCAGGATAATCGAACAACAAACCTGGATTCTGAACTGATACACCTGGATCATCAATCACTAAACTGGGATTATCAATCCATAAACCGGGTTTCGATTCATTGGCTATTTGGCTTGCCATAGAAGTGTAGTTTCTATTCTATTCAACATATAATACAAATTCAGCCAAGCGCCAAAGGCCTTAGAAGACTTTACTGTAATACTTTTTGAAGAAAAAAGAGATATAATTAAAAGATTTGGTATCAGATGATTCAGCCCTCCTGACACCAACAATACACTTGATAAACTCGAGAGCGTGGTGGCCAATCATTACGTTGTGTCCTTGGGCAAGATGCTTTATCTCACTTGCCTCTCTACACCCAGGGATTAAATGGGGACCTGTGAGGTAACTTGTTATTGGGCGCAGTATATAACTGTTGCCGACTGGAGGGATTGTCTCTGGGACAGGTTATCATTGACCAGGGGTAATATAACGTCTGTAAAGCGCTTTGAGACCTATCGCTGGTGTAACAGGCTATATAAAAATCAAATATATTAAAGAAGTCTTCACATAATCCTATAGCATATTATCGGAAGACAGAAAAGAAAAGACTCTCACCTCCACCTGGAAAGGAATAGATTCTGCCTTCGGCGAGTTCATGGTAAGTGTCTTTCGCTAGCTCGTAGTGTTCTCCACCTGGCTTCAGAGAACCAAGGTCGACATTGCAGGCGTCCATTATCTGCGAGACGGCATTGCAGAGCAGGCAGGAGTACAACTGTCGGTCCTCGATAGCTCGGCGGGTGGCTGTGATGATGGTTTCTTGACGAAGACCGACGATACCTGGTGACGTGTTAGCAACACAAGGGTATTGTATTTAACGGCTCGGTTTTAATAAGTTATGTTGTATATTATTAAATGTCTAGACTGCTCGGACTCCAAAATCTTGATGATGAAATTGGCCATATTAATAACTGTCTAGACTGCTCCTTTCAAATCTTGATGATGACATTGGTCATATTATTAAAACTCTAGACTGTTCTGTTAAATTTTGATGAAATTGGGCCAATTTAATATAATGTTTACACTGCTACTTTAAATCTTAATAATGACATTGGCGTTAATCTACTCTAAATTTAGAAAACTGGCTTTCTAACCATCTTACATTGATGAAAAATAAATTCCGCGCTACATATATCCTTAAACACCACCCTCCTTTGAAGAAATCCATCACAAGCCTCGAATACAAGATGCTTCCCAGCTCAACTCATTCTACAATCTCCTAACAATTTTTAATTTCTGCACACCATATCAGCCAACCCCATCCCATCTTTCTAAATTTCATATAGATGACCGTGGACCACACCTTCCCTTTACTGAACCATGGCCTTATCCTTGACCACCTGTCCACAATCACCTCCCCCATAAAGCTTACTATCCGAAGTAAAATCAATGAGCTGAGCACTTTTTCTGTCCCCTCATCACTCACACTTCTCAAGAAGGAGGAACTTATCTATTCATAATCACCTCACCCTCATGACCAAGATTAATCCATTAACCATAGGTTGCATTTTTCAGCTCTCTTGACCTCAACTTACTGAAACTTTATCTATCCTGCAAACAGACTGGGATTGGTATGCTTGGAAGAATTGATTTGTTCACACCTTGCCATGTCTGCCTTGATCTGATAGTGATTTGGCTACTAGTTGTGTGATGTGTTGCATAACAGACGAATAGGCAGCTCTACTAAGGTGCGAAAAGATGGGACTGATCACTCAGCTAACCAACTGGAAAAAAAACCTGCCCTTCAGTACAAATGGCAGGTTTTTGGATGCAACCTATAGCTAATGGACACTTTCCCAGCATGCTAGCAACCATCTGCAAAGACTGGAATCCTAGATAATTCCCTTCCATACAAACTCCTCTGCAATGTAATACCTCCAAACTCCTCTCCTCTCCCCTGCCTCTCATATCCTTCCTCCACTGTGACTTCAAGATATGGTACTCATCTCTAACCATCAAACCTTTTAGGTCAACCTATCCCAGAGAGGGGGTGGGGGGACTCTTATGAAGGAGTCCCATGCCTGACCTTCTCTACCAACCCAGCAAAACAAAACTCATTTCATCTACAACCTTCAAACCACTTTAACATTCCCACTCATATCATCTACAACCTTCAAACCACTTTAACATTCCCACTCATTTCATCAACAACCTTCAAACCACTTTAACATTCCCACTCATATCATCTACAACCTTCAAACCACTTTAACATTCCCACACTTATCTTGTATCACTGTACACTACTCTAATTGTATGTCCCTTGCCTCCATCACCTCTCCACACAACTTACATACTGAGTGCTAGACTTACCCGTCCTCTTGTAGATGTAGTGATGGACATCAGCGACCACCGATGGATGAACACCGTACTCTTGTTGGAAGACCTCCTCCATCGCAGAGGCCAATCTCTGGATATATTTATCCTGTTGGAAAGAAAAAACAAAACCAAAAAATATGGATTCATACACAGCTACTTCCTACAAACATTCTATCAGACAGTCTTTTCATTCGTTGTGGTCATCATCTCATATCGAATCACGCAATTTCTGATAATATCGGGCGACCCTTTCAGATTTAGACAAAACTGCAGAACATACCGTTAGTGATTGGACTGTGACTTATTGGCTTCATATTGGGCATATGAAGAAGTTAAATCTTGGCTGACCCATTCAGATTTTACACGAATCATCTTCAGAATATAAGGCATGCGATGGGACTGTGAATAATCGGCTTCATATTCGGTATTATGAGCAAGTTAAGTCTCGGCTGACAATTTCTGATTAAGACAAAACTTCTTCAGAATATATTGCACTAATCGGACTGTAAATTATCGGCTTCATATCATGTATTGTGAGCAAGTTAAGCGCTCTCCAAGGCAGAAAAAGTATGAAAATTAACTTTTTGTGACTTTCCAAACGAAAAACAGGATTTACTTACAATTCCCAAGCCCTGTATTACTCAGACACAGTTTTCAGTGTATGGTACTGTTTATGTTCAATGTGGCTACATTAACAATATCCTTCTGAATCCTCACATTAATTCTAAACCTGCTAGCGTCACCGGGAATCCTGCTGACCCCACACAAAATGACCCATATACTACATTATTCTACATTAGTGAAGACAGCTGGCAATGCAATATAGTTTATTATTGATAAATGTATGTATGTATGTATTTTAGATCCTCCTGCAAGCAGGAACACGCGAAGAAGCCTCATTGGCTTTTCAAAGTTGCAAGCTGACCGAAGTCAGTCTCTTACATTCATATTTAACGTCCATGATTATGAATTGTCAATTGTCAACAACTCTGTAACTGGACGACATATATTACTCTTGGAGTGACTCGAATGTGTTTCCACAACCCTCCCTCTCCCATCTATCCCCCCAACCCACCTGCCCGCTACCCCATTCCACTAAATGTGATCCCTCCCCTTGTTAAGATGTATGAAAACAATCTTTGAAAAAATGCCATTATTAAATACATGCTAACTATTGTCAACTTTGTGAAAACATCAAAGGATGGAATAAATTTAAATCAATTTACCAGCGAATATTGTTTCCCTGTATGGCATAGCGGAAAAAAATAAATGAAAGTACAAATTTAAAAAAAAGTTGTTAAGGTGTATAGCAACTTTTGTATGTACACTGGAAAAATAGTATTTAACATAACAGGTTAATAGGGCACATGCCCCATGGAAAGCCTAACCATAGAAAACCCCAGCACAGGAATAAACACAAACAAAATATATCCTTTGTTTTGTTTTTTTATAGGTTTTAGTCTGTTTTAGTCTTCTCGTGTTTTTAGATTTTTGTGTTCGTATTTTACATACTGTCTCCAGACTTTTTATTCCTTTGATTTCTCTGTCTTTTTATTTGTTTTAGGTTTTGTATATCGCCTAGAGGCCTTTTGGTATTTGGCGCTATATTAAGAACCTATTTATTATTATTATTATATCAAAAAGACAAAACTCAGAGACAAACACTACAGAAATTGTGACCACTGAATTATTCCTCATAATATCTGGATAGGTTCATGGCTAAATGACCAGAATTTGTTAAGTACCACGAGCAAGCACCCACTTCCACCTTCTAAAGACTAAATCTGATCTCAATTCTGAACGATGAATTAAGACCTCCTTACCTGCAGAGACCTGTCTCCTCCTATCGTACACATGTCATCTTCGTCAAATTCGATATATCTATTTATGAGATTTTGAGGAGCTCCCCAGACTCTGGTGAGCATCCATCTCGGCAGCTTTGGTAGAGGTCGACCTGAAACGAGATGAATCGATACGGATACCCGTAAATTGTCAAAAGAGGCAGAAAACTGCCAAAAAGAAAAGGACACAATAGCGGAATCTTGAAGAATCCTGTTGTAAACTCTGTTAAGAACCATCGTCGGTCGTAAGCAGCAGAATTCCAGCACGAAATCGTCAGTTTGGTGTAAGTGAAAACCGAGTCCGAAAAACACGCCTTTTTCCTTCGGAATGGTAAATTCGGAAGGAAGAGAGAGTGCCCGGTGACCCGTGGGATAGGTCACCGGGGGCGCAGTGCTAAAATTATACCAGTGGCGTCTAGGTAGACTAGGAAATGTGTGTTAGTGTTGTAGGAGACAGGTAAGAGAGGAGTGAAGTAAATATGGATCGTCAAGATAAATTCGCGATTGCAGAGGGGATCTTGGAAGGGGGGCAGGGCACTACACGACGGCCATGTCGGGAAGATGCTGCGTGTCGACTTTCCAGATTTAAGAGTTCTGGGCAAAGTCTTGACCGGTCTAGATTCTAAAAGCCACAATTTTCCATGCCACGATGGTTGGTTGAGTCCAGTCGCCATTCAGCCAGGCAGTGTGTGCTTAAAAATCAATCATACAATGTGCTAAAGCCGGTTGTATAACATGACTATTTGAAAGGTTTTTAAGGATTATTTATTCTGGCTGTCCTCGGACAAATCAGGTCATTCTTTTTATTTTTTCCGGACAGCAACATTGGTTGTCCAAAGGAATGTTAGCAAAATAGCAAAGAGTGACAAATATGTATACTGAAAGAGACGAAGCGTAGGTTTGGCAAGTGGAACTCAAGCCTTTGTTAGTTAACGACATGTTTACAGAGATCTGATTAAAATCAGATCACTGGAGATCTTTCCATAAAAGTCGACTGATTACTGCCAGACATTTTTAGTTTCGTGCAAGAAGGTAAAAGTTAATTTTGCAGAAAGAGGTCAGAGGTGATCTGTTGAGCTTTCATGGTCAAACTAATGATCAGTTGACATTATATAATCCCTCATCAATCGATAAACTACAAGTTCTAGGTTAAATCATGGCAGCAATTAAAATCCTCAAAAATTAAAGATTTAAAACAAACACATTTCTTTTGTATCAACTGAAAAGTAATACGTTGATAAATGACACCGTCAAATACAAATAAACCATTTACAGGATTCATGAATTCCTGTACCTTACAGGATTAAAGATTTGAAAAAAACATATTTCTTTGTACCAACTGAAAAGGTATACGTTGATAAACAACACCGTCAAATACAAATAAACAATTTACAGGAATCATGAATTCCTGTACCTTCAGAAGTAAAGAACTAAAGATTTTAACAAACAAATTTCTTCTGTACCAACTGAAAAGGTTTACGTTGATAAATGACACCATCTAATACATATAAACCATTTACAGGATTCATTAATTACTGTACCTTCGCGATTAAAGAATTAAACAAACAAGTTTCTTGTGACAAATGGAAAGGAATAAAAGTTGATAAATGCTGAGACATGTAAAAAACAAACGTGGACAATTATACCTTTAACTGCGACCAGGGCAATGAAATGATTTCTTCCTGAGCTACTCCAAGCGATGCAGAGAGGTTTGTTAAGAGACCCGTCAGGACCTTGGCATAACTCTGGCTCCACAAGAGCCGGTAGAAAAACTCCTGATACGGTGAGATAGAAAGGAAAGCAATGAAAATTATGCGGGGAGATGGGAATTAATAAAAATAGTTATATTTAATAACGCAGGATTAGCTCGTAAATGGTAGTTAGGCCTATTCAGCAAAAACACTCACATGTGTAATAACAAACTCTTAATACTCATCGGTGTAATAACAAACTCTTAATACTCACCGGTGTAATAACAAACTCTTAATACTCACCGGTGTAATAACAAACTCTTAAAGGCATTGAAGACTTGCCCCAAACCGCGTGCGGACATCTGAAAAAGTTAACTTTCTGTTGCTCGTAAGTGACGCTTTGTTCGTGTCGCTACAAAATGCAGACAGTAATGAAACATGATACCTTAACTGTTATCTTTAGCTGGACCTGAAATGTCCATCGCTGTATCGTTTGTATACTGTGTTGTGGGTATTGACCGTAGCTGTATGTACTGACTATACACTAGTGTCTAATTACCAACGGTAGGAAGCTGTGCGTGTATTTTCTAGGATCGATGGTAGTGTTTAACACTTCTGTTACACTTCATTCGAAACTAGGTCAAATTACCGGCATTAGAGGTTTCTTTTTGCGCGAGTCTTCACACCCTTTAATACTCATCGGTGTAATAACAAACTCTTATCACTCACCGGTGTAATCACCCGCACTCTGTAGGCCCTTCAACGAATCCAACAAGACAATAGGTCGATGAAGTACATTAGCCAGCCCGAATATATGAATATTTTGAAGACCCATCTCTTCATTCGGCCCCGGCACAAAGTCCGGGTCGCTCTCCGCGATGATCTGGTCCCACTCCTTCGAGTCCACAAAGTCGTGGAACATGGCCTTATAAATGTCTAACTTTTCCTGGAAGTGGGCCTTCAGGCTAGTCCTCAGGGCATGCCAGAACAACTCCCGGCCCACGAGGGCCCGGGATATACCGTGGACCAGGCAGTGGCCGTCCCCGTCCGCGTGGATCGGGGTCAGGACCTCTTGGTTACTGTTTATTCGGTTGATACCCTCCAGGGTCTCCTTGAGGTACTCGACACTCCCCGTCAGGTCCCGGCCGTACCCCATGATCTCGATATGCTCGGGCTGAATCAAGAAAGCTCTGGAGCCGAGTATTGCACAGTTGAAAACATCGCCTTTGTTCAGGCTTCTGAAAGGATGGAAAGACGAAACCGTTTACAGTGAGAGATACTATGAGTTACACGGAATATTGACGAAATACAAAATATATACTGTATATTGTGTAGTAAGAAAATGATCTCTATCTATCGTATAACAACACTGACTAAATGTTTCACGGTATCTTTCATACCTGTACTTTGTATCACATGGTTTTTTCATTTCATTTCATTTATTGAAACCAGTATAAATATAGCATATTTATAAAAAGGAGTACACATGTCAAACTAAAAAAATAAATAAATATGAAAACCATGATAGATAAGATGTTTAAATGATTGCACAACAAGAAAGCGTTAAAACTATGTACATTACTAGAATTAGGTGAAACAATTAAAAAAATATGAAAACCGTGATAGATCTTAAGATGTTCAAATGATTGCACATCAAGAAAGCATTAAAACTATGTACATTACTAGAACTAGGTGAAACAATTAGTAAAATTAAATGAAAGGTTCCAAATTACCAAATTGAATGTATATTGCAGCACGGTAGATGAAAGAGTTCTTATAAAGTTGAATTCTATATTTTGGCAAGATATGAGGGTTCCTAAGATTCCTGGTAGCTTTCACCAGCATACAATTAAGTGGCCCATGTAGTGGGTGATCTTTGTCATCTCTAATTTTATTTGTCATCCTTACAAATTCATTCTTTGCAGCTGTGTTTACTTGATCCTTCAGTGATAGCTGGCTTACAATTAAGTGGCCCATGTAGTGGGTGATCTTTGTCATCTCTAATTTTATTTGTCATCCTTACAAATTCATTCTTTGCAGCTGTGTTTACTTGATCCTTCAGTGATAGCTGGCTTACATTCAATATACGTGAAGTATACTAAAAGGAATCTCATCAGTCTATGCTTGTCAGAAGATGATATAAAGTGATACCATACAGCATAAAGTAAGTGTGGCAGAATAAAGGAGCTGAACACATTTTTCCTTGCACCTTCATTAAAGAATGAATGACACAATATATATAGGCAATTGTATTATATACTGTAACGTATTCACGACATGTTCAGAACGTTAAAATTAGTGTTGAGATTCTGTGATGGCATTCTGATTTGATGGACATTGTAACAATTAACTACATTATTTATAAAACGATAACAACCAACATCTATATTGTTCTGACAAGGTTACTGAAAGGTAATAACCATTTAACTCGTACAACTTTCACACTGAAGTGGGAAAGCCTAGAAAACACTCTGCTGAAGCGACATTGTAAAGCCATCTCACTCTTGAACATGCTAGACACATGGTGATATGGGAAAGGAAGTGCTATGCCATATATGATCAGTGATAAAATTATTACTGACCACATTTTTGCAGAACTTTATAGCTTATTTTCAGCCAGGTTTAAAACAACAGTGTTGATTTTGAAGGATTAAAGATGAATCTTTTCTTCTTGAACAACACCCGAAACTCTCCAAGGGACCATCGGGTCGTATAACAGCCATTATTCATGTATTCAGATCTTACACTGTACTGTACTTTCATATTTATGATTCATATTTATGATTCATATTTACTGTATGATTCAACAACCAACTCAAGATTTCACCCAATTGTACTGTACACTGTGATTTGTACTTAACAATCACTCATTTGTACTGTACACTGTGATGTGTATTTAGCAATCACCCAATTACACTGTACACTTTGATGTGTATTTAGCTATCACTCATTTGTACTGTACACTGTGATACTTAGCAATCACCCAATTGCACTTCACACTGTGATGTGTATTTATGTAGCAATCACCCAATTACACTGTACACTGAACATGCAATAACCCAATTGTACTGTAATCATTTTTTGTTTCCAGCTTGACCACAATCGTTTCCTTTTTTCTTTTAAGGAACTGTAACACATGACACGTCATATTTGCCTACATGTACACATATATTCGACTGTTTTCTCGAACAAAATTAAAAAAAACAAAGTCTTACCTGAGTGGAACAGCTTTGCCTTGCTTGTCCATCCCATACCGGGTCAGCAGGGGACTCAGTAATTTGCAGTGATAATTGGAGAGGCCCAGCACCTTCACCGAATCGGTGGTCTTCTTTGGGGTGACGTTCCCGACCAGTAAGGTTCTTAGCATGTTGTGTATCGCCACCTCCGGATTCTTGACCTCCTTGATGTCCCTCAGACTCTGCCGTAGGTGTCTCTGGCCGCAGTCAGGGCACTCTATACTAACGTCGTAGGATGGAAAATAGAGCTTGGTTTGGCAATGTTGATCGGGGCACGTCCCGCAGAGCATCACAGGGGCCGCATCCTGTGCTCTCGACGGCTGTGATGCCATCATGAACACTTCCCTCGTCAAATCCTACTTTCAAGCCCTGTTTAGGAATGAGAGAGACATATAATTTTTTATTTTATTCTATTGCGAGTAGAATTTGTACGTAATAATAATAATAATAATATATAATATAAGAATTTGTAAAGCGCTTTTATCCAGTTAAAAAAACTGCTCAGAAGCGCTGCAGGAGCAAAGTACCCAAAATGGACACAACAGTTAATAAACAAATGGATATACGCATTCATGAATAAGAACGTCTTGAGTTCTTTCTGGAAAGTTGACACATGCTGGATTGTTTTCAGATGTAAGGAGAGACTGTTCCATGTATGATGCGTTCCATGTATGATGATTTGACACATAAATTGTCAAAGTTGCACAAAGATTCTTCTAATTATCGTTAATACTGGTACATAAAGTTTGCATGGATTTGAAGATATTAACCTACAGTAGACGGATGGATCAAAGGTACAGTACATCTGAATTTACCGTGGATATGATAATAGAGTGACCCAAGTGTTTGGTCATGTTACTGTCTAGTGTCTTTGCAAGTAATGTAAGTGATATGCCTGAAATAAATTCACTTTTCAACTGTACAGTATTCTGGATACAGTCTAATACATGTACAGTATGTATGTTCTTGTGGTTTACTATGAATGCTAATTGGGTCAATTATGAATGCTTTATAAAATAAGGTTTACATCTCAATCATTCTACACATAGATTAATGCAACCAATTCTTCACCCCCTCCCCCAGTCCCTCCCACAGCCCCTCCCCCCTCCCTGCTTTAATAATTACATTCATCCAGCATAGAAAATGGAACAATTTAGTGGTCATTTTGGGTATAGTGCATTTTTTTTTGATGTTACATCAAAACTGTACAAAAACTGCTATATCTATGCAGTTGTATCGCAAATTGTATAGCAGCAATTTACTTCTACCTGGCTCCAAAGTGACCACACTTTACATAGCCCTGTAAGTTGATATTATACTGTGATTAGTACTGTAAGTCAACACTGCATAGCCGGCCCTGTAAGTTGATATTATACTGTGATTAGTACTGTAAGTCAACACTGCATAGCCGGCCCTGTAAGTTGATATTATACTGCAATCAGTACTATCAACACCGCACAGCCGGCCCTGTAAGTTAATATTATACTGTGATCAGTTAGTCAACACTGCATAGCCGGCCCTGTAAGTTGATATTATACTGTGATCAGTACTATCAACACCCCATAGCCGGCCCTGTAAGTTGATATTATACTGCAATCAGTACTATCAACACTGCAAAGCCGGCCCTGTAAGTTGATATTATACTGTGATCAGTACTATCAACACCACACAGCCGGCCCTTTAAGTTGATATTATACTGTGATCAGTACTATCAACACCGCATAGCCTGCCCTGTAAGTTAATATTATACTGTGATCAGTATTCAGTAACAACACTGCATAGCCTGCCCTGTGAGTTGATATTATACTGTGATCAGTAACAACACTGCATAGCCTGCCCTGTGAGTTGATATTATACTGTGATCAGTAACAACACTGCATAGCCGGCCCCTGTTAGTTGATATTATACTGTGATCAGTACTATCAACACCGCATAGCCTGCCCTGTAAGTTAATATTATACTGTGATCAGTTAGTCAACACTGCATAGCCGGCCCTTTAAGTTGATATTATACTGTGATCAGTTAGTCAACACTGCATAGCCGGCCCTGTAAGTTGATATTATACTGTGATCAGTACTATCAACACCACACAGCCGGCCCTGTAAGTTGATATTATACTGCAATCAGTACTATCAACACTGCATAGCCGGCCCTGTAAGTTGATATTATACTGTGATCAGTACTATCAACACCACATAGCCGGCCCTGTAAGTTGATATTATACTGTGATTAGTAAGTCAACACTGCATAGCCGGCCCCTGTGAGTTGATATTATACTGTGATCAGTACTATCAACACTGCATAGCCGGCCGGGCTGTAAGTTGATGTTATACTGCAATCAGTACTATCAACACCACATAGCCGGCCCTGTAAGTTGATATTATACTGTGATCAGTACTATCAACACCCCATAGCCGGCCCTGTAAGTTGATATTATACTGTGATCAGTACTATCAACACTGCATAGCCGGCCCCTGTGAGTTGATATTATACTGTGATCAGTACTATCAACACTGCATAGCCGGCCGGGCTGTAAGTTGATATTATACTGCAATCAGTACTATCAACACCACATAGCCGGCCGGGCTGAAGTGATATTATACTGCAATCAGTACTATCAACACTGCAAAGCCGGCCCTGTAAGTTGATATTATACTGTGATCAGTACTATCAACTCTTGGAAGAAACTGGACTTGTTAACAAAATAAACCCATATTGTGTTTTTTAGCCTTTTGGAATATGTATCTTTGACTATTTTCCATAAAAAATTTCACGTTTACACAGCACAGCCTTATCTTATTGTGGCAAGATTACAGTAATCGGCCATGCGAAAAAAATCATTTTCTCGAACTCAATAGTCATCTAAATCAAATAGGCTACATAGGCTAAATTAAAATAAACAACATGGCCTGAAATAGTATAACTAATAATAAAGCTAATGTAATTTTGTTGTGTCATTCTTTAGACTTGGGGAATTCCAACTTGGATAGGCTTAGGTAGAAAGTTAAGGAAGTAACAACTTTGTGCTAGGGCTAAGTTAGGATATCAAAATGTGCAAATATGGAAGTTTGTCAACGTAAAGATGATGGATATGCTGAACATTCCTGTTGGAGATTACACACAGGAGGCCTACTAAGCTTGGCAATTTAATAATGACATGGACATCTAATACTCTTCGGCTTGAGATGGTAAAGCCAACACAGTTGCCCAAGCTATCGTAGTTGTTACACAATACCTTTGAGGACTCGGCTTAACAATAACACAGTTACTACAGGCCTAAGCTATAGCCTAGCTAACACTCACCTACTTGAAAGCTTCTCCAGCCAAGACTAGGCCTCGGCCTGCAAACTACAATAACTGTGTTCACAAAACTAGGACGGACACCAGAATCCTCTCGAAACTTCAAAGTTTTACATAAATGTAAACCTTGTGATGAATATTCTTGAACCTACATTTTTCTTACATTTATGAACTAAACGAACGTTACAGACGGCCGCGATTTTCGGTCCGACTTCCTGTTTTGTTTACGTTTTTTCGATCGAAATGGAAGGATAAGTTTGTTTCCAGAGTTAATTGAATGTAATCGGCTAAAGTAAGGATGCATAATCTGCCAATTTGAAAAGCTGAAAACAAAGGCGACCGACGGCGGTTGAAGAATGTCGATAACAATGCTATATTTAATTGTATTCTGGCTGGTTGACGATGAGATGGGTGGCTCGGGTGTGTGGGGGGGGGGGGGG
>JAIPMN010045574.1:0-18547 GCA_020650975.1 Apostichopus californicus | reverse complement strand
AGAACATTGTCGAATAGCAAATAGGCAAATAGCAAGAAATGACAAAGTGAAATAAAATAATGCTTTCTTATGGTAAGAGGAGGTGCTGAGCCTGTAAAAGTTGCTCATCGTGTTCTCTGAGGTACATCAAAACAAGCAATGCTGCTGCTTTCTTTTTCCTGGTTGTCTCATCACCAAAGTATGCCATTCTGCAGGAACTGAATTGTGGTTAATTGTGATTGTGATTGTAGTTTTGGGAGTTACACACGCCTCTACTCTGTAAAGTTGCTTAGGACTGACTGAGGAAGATGCTCTGAGGCTTGCCTTTATATGTCCACGTTAACATGACACCTGGGAAACGCTTGAGGTTCTCAAATTCGGCTGTCTTCGCCGACACCGTGGTCCCATCTCGATATCATCGTACTATAATACGATGGTTACTCGACGGCATTGCGAGGGCTTCACGTAGTCGTGTTGCCTTCCTAAGACAATCGGACAGCTTCTTGTTTCCTTCGTATTGTCTTCGTGAGGCGAAAATGCCCGATGGCACCGATGATCACACGAAATAAAAACGAAGATGACACGATATGACAAGATGCCCTCACGATGGCCTTACGAAGGGCAAAATGGACACATTTTTGGCATGCCAAAGATTTTGCCACCACTTACGAAGTTGCTGCCGGAGCCTGAAAAATTCCACCGGCGGCCATACGATGGCTCAAGATGCCCTCACGAATGGCCCGATGTTTTTACGATCAGAGCCGAATTTGAAATTATTCTTTATCGTGTGTCCATCTGGTGTCAACTTCGGGACAGTGTGACGCCAGCATTAAGATAATCATTGACGAACGTAACCTACGAATGCTGCTGACAGGAAGTAGCATCTACTAGAGATGAAAGCCAAATACTGTGTAGCCGATCCGATCAAATCAAGCATAAACAACAGTGTTTGGATCGAGGAAACAGTTAATATTTTATGGGGCGCATAACCAAAATTAGTCTTATAGATTGACCGGAAAATGTTATTATTCTAAACTAGATAGTGTGTGTCACTGTTCGTTTTCAGACTCAGATAACAGAAAGAAGTCAATCTAGCCATGGTAGCAATTGAACAAAGCAAATACCCTGAAAATTGAGTATCTTTTACATTTGAATAATGGTATTAATGAAATAATACCTTTTGTTCTATTTTTGAATTTAAAGTGCCCTGTTGTTGTAGTTGAGTGTGCCATTCTGTTATGTAAACTGCTTCACTTTTTTTGAAATATGAATATAGAAAGTCCGCTTTGTTCTTATTCTAGAATTTGTGGTAAACAATCCTTGGTGAATTAACAGTTGTCGGGACGTTTTTATGTAGGGTGATTAGCAAAAAATCCCAGTGAATCTTGAAATTTGTGCACCCATACCTCCCCCCACCCATGGATGCTTTATGAATCCATGGAAGGAAGAGGAAAATGGTTGCATCGGAGTAATGTCTGACTTACCATACCATGAGAGTCTACTTTAACTGTCATGTTCGTCAATAATAATTTTAGAAAGAACTGTAGTACTTGTTTGTATACCGCCCTCCTTAAATAACAATCTAGTTACGTAACACAAATGACTAAGCATAGTACTTGCTCACTACAAATTACTTACGATTCGTCCACGGGAGAATACTGAGGTTTACTTTCTTATACATTTAGTAAGTCAAAACAAAATTAAGAAATGCAATATAGATATTTCACTGCCGAGGTATAAAAGAGAAACTCGATTGAGCATAATACGTAAAGACAACAGTATTAAAAAAGTGATAGAAACAAACAAAGGAGACAATACCAATAGGACACAGAAAGAGAGAGAAATAAGTGAAGTATAACAGAAGGAAAAGAAAGCAGCCTGCAACTATACACTTATTTGTATTATTATGCAGTCTTTAAAGGTTTAGTTGAAGGGTCAGATGTTCGTAATTTGATATGAGAGCTGCGAAGTTTTATCCTGCAGTACGTTTTAAGCATATGTTGTGCTGAGAATAGGTAAACCTATGGGAGGGTTCAGAGACAGTTTTGCGAGGGAACGAGTAAATAATATGAGTACGTAAACACATTGAACAGTTATAAAACGAATATGATCGGAGAATTGGAATAGAGTCATGTACTCGGTTAAATATAATAACACCAACTTGATAGCGATATATGTCAACGAAAGAGGGAGTTTTTAAATTGGCAAGTAGCGGTACCGAATGATGATGAAACAGTGTTTATGTAAATTAGACGAATGACTCTTTTTTGTTAGACGAATGAAAGTCGACTCTTACTGTGTTATAAAGAGCCTAACAATGTACGAGGCATAATATCAGTATGCTTTTTATTTATTTTTCTTGGAGAAATTAACAAAGTGCGAGTTAATTGCACAAATATGGAGACGAAAGTAACAACATTGCATATATATCTTAGGGCAGGCGAATAGATTATCACTGAATTTAGTGGGACGGGTTACATGTAATTCAGTCATTAATTAAATTTGGCGACACAGCAAGCAGATTGCATTATATAACATACATGAACCGTAAATCATACTGTAATATGCTAAAAGTGCCAAAAGTGACGAATTTTAAACAATCTACATGATATATTACAAATCATTGTAACATTGTATTCATATTTATGCTACATTATATTGCATCGGTATTATGTATAAGGGAAATCATTACTACTTTGTTTTAGTGGGGTATGTAGTTAGATTGTAGCTGAGATCATAGAAATGAGCTACATGAGGAAGTTCGTCGAGAATTAAAGAAAAAAACAATAATAAATCATATTGTAGTAACGAATGTGTATCCTCGATAATACTTACGTCATGACTTGATGCTATCTGTAGCAGCTGTACTGTAGACCTCTGTAGTAACTTGCTGTCATCTATATTGATGAAAACCTTCTCAGCACAGAGCTCTGTCACAGTCTTCCTGATCTCCTCAATGTCTCCATTTTGTTCCAAGATGCAGAGGATTGCAAACTTATCACAATCCTTTCTCTTCTTTAAATATTCGATGATGTTACGAGCAGCTGTACGGCTTAGTCCACATGCGAAACGAAAGACATACTGGAGGTCAAATGGATCCATCTTACCCAGAGTTTGTTCCAATTCAGCTGAATTCCTCACACTAGCAGCGATATCAGCGAGCCTAAATGATGCAAACCACTCACAGAATAGTTTATGATAGAAGCTTACTTCAATCTTGGTATTAATGTTATCACCAGGAGTTTCTCCATCGGGAATATCAACGACCTTTTCCTCTACTAAAATACCAACACGGATATAGTGATCATAAAATGCTTGACCAACTCGTTTACAGAACGCAGCTTTCACCCACACAATCTGTTGATTCTCTCTATTGAGTCCTTCAAATGCTATTTTATCAAGTTCACCATGTTTAGACTCAAACTCCACTTCATAGGTCATAACGTTTCGTTCCGCTGCCTTGTTTCTGGTGTGACTGTGAAAACATTTCATCATGTAGATGAAAAACTCCGTTACAGACTTAAATTTCTGAAAGTCTCTTCTTTCATGAGTCATGTGAGCGAACGTTACAAAGAATAGAGGAATTTGGCAGAGATCGTCAAGAATTGGGTTTCCTTTCAAACCTTGTTTAATTTTATCAAAAGCCTTTTTATTTTTGTCTCCAGTGATGGCTTTGCGAATGTACTGATCACGCGCAGTTTCATCGAAACCTTTCAACTTGACTCGTTTGGTTTCTGGTTTGTCAAAGTCTTTTGGTAGATACCTGGTCGTCAAGGTTACTTCAAATTTGCGAAACTTTTCTAATCTAACGATCTGATCTACGTCACTTCCTGTGGTTTGATCTTTTTCAGGATACTCGTCATAGCCATCCAGGAGAACTCTAACTCGGTGGCAGCCTTCCAGAATAGCTCTAATGTCAGATTGTTTCACACGGGGCTCGTTTGGTAATAGAAACATTTTGATTGCTCTGTAAATGGACTTCACGTTACCAAGCTGTCTCAGTCGGAGAAGAATTAACACATCTGCATCAAAGAAAGGGGATTCCTTTACACCGTTACACCAGTCATAGGCTAACTGAAGGGTAAGGGTTGATTTACCGTACCCTGGTTCACCCTCTATAATTCGACGTACTGATTTAATACGCGGATCAGTGAAAATATGATTATATGACGCCAAACGTTCCCATGATCCTTCGGTAGAGGAGGGGGTTCGTCTCTCGATGAAACCCTCAATGCTGCCCTCAACAAATACTTTATCCACACAGTAGAGTATATCTTTGATATAAGGGATCGCTTCTCGGCCTTTTGGCTAAGATCATGTGTAGTATCTGTTCCCTTTCGAGGGGAATGGTGATGCACACCCGACGATGATCACACAGTCACAGTCCCGATGCAAGGGGACTGGGGCTGAGAGCGGATCAGTCGTTTGGTTGTTTGGTTTTCGTGCCCAGGTTCTTTCCTGGGTGACTTTTTCTTAAAAAGTATCTTTGATATAAGGGATCGGTTGAACTGCGTCATATCGTTCCTTGTACGTAGACTTCAGCTCTGTGAGAAGGATTTCTTTTTTTTCTGAATATAATGAAATTAAAAAGTAAACAATTAAATCATTAGTAAAGGAACGGTATTAACTACGATCAATGCAACAAGACTTCATATGAAAATGTGATTTGCTTTGCAGTTGAAAGACTATAGCCCCCTCCCTCGTTGCCACGTATGGAATTATTAAAGTATATACATTTAAAATTTGCTCAACTTGAAAGACTTCAATACAAAATTAAGGAATTAAGGCCACTGTTGCATACAAGTGTATGCTATTGATTTAGAATACGATGACCTATCAGTAACGTCATTCGTGTTCAATTTGTCTTTTAAAGTATGATTGCATCAGAGCGAGAATATACGGACCTTCCAAAGTCAGTGCTTGTTGGGTTGAAGGCTCAGCTCTTACAGGAGTGGACTGGTTCGATCTGGTAAGCTGACGGGAAATAGTTCTTGCCTGTCGTCTGTTCCGATCCATACTTCCGTTGTTCTAGTCACCTCGGAGTTATTAAAAGATTCTCGCTCGCATGATGTGCTTATTAGCATGTACATAAAACAGCGGCGTTTACACGCCCCATTGCCTTTGCACACCTTTTGTACTGTGAACTGCCTGTTAACGATGACAAATAAGTATGACAACCATATTAGAAGGGAAAAAATACACTTTAACTAAATCCTGAAACCTAGAATAGGGTCTACTCATTGTCCATATATAAAGTAACGTATACATCAACCTACCGATATATGCATCAGATCGCTGTCATTCGATGAGGGGGTCGCAACCTTTTGTAGAGTTGCTAAAACATGAAAGCATGTCGCCAACAAAATTGGAAGTAAGCAGTGGAAATATAAGGAACATAAATTTCTTTCACCACTTTGCAAAGTTTGTTCCTGCCGGTCACCAATTCCCGTGTCCACAGCATCCATCAATTTCGGCATTTGACGAAGAAGAAAATGGGGTCAACAAGCAAAAACGCTTTTCAACCAGACCACTAAAAACATGTAGTTGTGGAATATACAAACGTTACCCTCTTATATAAGAATTAATCAATTATTTGTGAAGGTTTGTGATGAGATTGCAATACGTTAAAGTCGTGTACTAAATAACGTTTCAGTGCTGACATAATATGAACTATATCGATTAGCAAAACGCTACCTCTAAATGTATTCCCAAAATGGCTAATCGTTTTTTATGGTACTGTGTTGTTCAACTTAATCAGTGTGGGACCGAAATATTCAATAAAAGATATACATTCTGATATTCGCCTGGCTTGATATTGACGCGATTTAACTGCAATTATTTACAAGGATTGCTACAACACAACAGCGGCTCGATGAATATTCAAGGACACGGTTAACACCAACTTGGAGTATACGGTCATATACTTTTATGTTGATAATATTACTTAATCACCAGTGTATAGAACAAACAGGTGCTGTATTGGCAAAATAAAAAACAAAGTCCAACAAAAAAAGAAATAGCCATCGATGTAAATAATAACATATAACTTGAGATTGGTAAAGCAAACACTCATCAACTACCAAGGGATGTCAACAACTATATATGCTAACAGATCTACTGATATAACGATGTATCAAGTGCGCATGTCTCGTCCTTCTAATATCTCCTGATTTTCCTCGCTTGAACATTCTGCCAACATTCTCGTTGCTTTTATTTCCATATTCATGGACATGTTACGTCGAAAGTTAAAGACTAGTTGAGTTCAATATTTGATTATCTTCTGAGAGATTGTTATGCATATATAGTAGAGTTTGTAAATTGATTTAATCCTATAGGCGAATTTCTAAAATACCCCCATAAAGCACAGTAAGAACACAAACGTTGATGTCCCCTGGTTGGTCATATCCTTTGATGGGTGTAGATGATTTGAATTAACTAAGTCACATACAAGCTATAGACAGATGCTGCTGAGTTAAACCCAAGTAGGAATTTGTTCCCTGATTCTCTTATCAAAACACAAACATTATATATTTGATATCAAACATATTATTATTATAATGTACTTCATATAAAAAAAATGACCCAAGAGCCTAGGAACAAAACATATCGACTACAGTTATCAACTCTCAGCACCAGTCCCTTTACATCCAGACTGTGACCAAATGTGTATCGCAATCCTTTTTGAAAGGGAATATATCTTAGCCAAAAATGCGACTCCTCTATTCAACCAGAGCAAGGAAGCTATGTACTACACACGTATCGGAACAATACTAACTTCACATCCAAGAATGATTTAACCACCGAATATCAAATATGGGATGTGATACGCTTAAGTCGAATCATGAAAATTACAGATAAAGAACATTAAATGAACAAGTGTCTAATAACCAATTTTCAAGCAACAAGCTTAACATTTGTAACATTTTACTTATATACGAAACATCACACCGAATACATGTTTAAAATACAACAACATGGAAGGATCGTGCCAGGACCAGAGCGGCATGTTGAATATTCATAACGACATGTTTTATACAACGTCAGGGTACAAGGTCATATCATTCCAAGTCAAAGGTAATAGATAAAACAGATATGATTTAAACAGCACTGTATTACAGAAACAGGAGCTGTATCAACTAAATAAACAACACAGTCCAACAAAATGAAATTACCAAAATGTGTGAATAATTACATATCACGCTATATCGCACACCATATTTGCCGGCAGATCTACTAGCATCTTATTAAATGATGTATCAAGTGCGCATGTGTCGTAAAATCCCCACTTCACTCATCTTACATCTTACATCGACATTGTGACGGTGTGATTATGACGATGTTGTGTCAAAATGTGTATCACGAGTCCCATAGATAATAGATTTTAGCCATTAGTGTCGAGTATATAATGTTGAGACGTGATAACCATGTTGATCCATGGAATGTTATTATAATGACTGGTCTACCTCTTGACTGTGGATAAGCCAGTTCAGATTTTATAATACGCATGTGCTTCATTTCATGTGCGTCGATAGATTATAATATTATATTGGCCGAGCTTATGGTGTCAACCGTGACTAACATGTTTATCCATGTCATGTTGTTATCATGAATGATCTACTTTGTGCATGTGAATATGCCAGTTCAACGTTGATAATGCACATATACATGCATGATTCCATCTGATCAGCTTGTGGAGGAATACTTCGTCAGGTATAACACAAACCTCAGTATCAAACAGTGTAATAAGGTAGCGATGATGTCAGGCAAAGTCAGTTGGTCGTGCTTTGTACACCCTTATTGCTAGGTTTATGGTTTAATGTACCTCATAACTAAACCTTGGCCTTACTGCATGAATAAATTTGTCAGAATTATAACAAAAAAATGCGGTTTTGGATAAGATAGAACTGCGCTTGTTAAATTCTTGTTTATTAATAACTAAATAACGACTTTTTACAGCAATCATACTGCATATGTATCTACTGTCGTTTCGCCAAAGAATATGACAGTCAATCAGATAAATGAATAGAATATGTTTTAAATATGCTAACATCTAGTCACTGATAGTCGTAAGTCATTAAGTTATATACTCTAAATTTACATAATTTAATTACTAACCAAGGTCAGGGAGTAGCACCTTCTATAGTTTAACCTTATCGTTGGCTGTAAACGATATGATCAATGCATAAAGGGCTACCATGAAAACATTTACATTTTACAATGACCATAGCCTCATACCGCGGTGGTGTTAGCAGATGATATAAGTATTATTTGTACCGCTGTTGTAACGTGTAATCCTAACCAATAGTTCAATTAAAAGTTATTATTTATCGTGTATACTGTATTATATATCCAAGGATAATTTACAATGATAAACTTATAAGTAACGTTCCTTGTGATTCGTTCTTGTCATCTGTGTGATACATTGATCAGTACAATCCCCCTTCTATCATTATAGCTCTCTGATATGTAGTCAGACAATAATCTTTTACCAAGGTCGACAATAGGCTACCGGCATTTGTGAGATATTCGTCTATGTCAAAGACTACACGCAACAAGGCTATTTAGTATGCAATTTACCTTCCGATCCCCTTGCAAGTTCAATCAATGAGTCAGACAAATATTAATATGTTCTCAAATAACACCAGACAATTTGTCGTCATTTCTGTTTGTATTTACATTTGAATGAAAAAGACGAACAACAAATGTGGCAAAGTGACATTAAAGTGACATTAAGTAGTTTTACGGAACAAAAAACTCAAAACAAGCGGACGGAAGGATGAATTCGAATGTATACAAATGCAGGTAGAGTCAGTACCGTGTTACACTCTGAGAAGCATACGTCCTTTTAACCTTTTACCTGTGTAGTGCAATAGGCTGTCTTAAAAACTCGGAGCTGACTCATTGTGACAGTTTTCCCTTTTAATGTATATTGCACCGCGCATGCGTGCATTTTTAATTGCCATGAAATGTTCATTAAAATATAACTTATGTTGTTATCAGACGGAGCCTTTTCTGATTTTTGTCAGTCAATAACACACAACAACATAACTTTCTAGGTTTATAAAAAGTTTAACTACATAATTGACTATATTGCCAACGAAATTAAACACAGATGAAGAACAAGGAATACATGAACAAGAGGATTTGTTGTTTAACAGCTGTGGATGACTCTTTCACACCGCATAAGACTACTGTAAAGAACAATGTTAAGCACACTTCATAGCCTATGATGTAAGGAATGCTACTATAAACACTATATTAATGACGTAAGAACTGTCATGAATCATGAATTATGAATAAGGACACTGCACAAGAAACATGAAAACAAATTGCTATGGACAATGTTAGTAACGAAACATTACACATATAATGTATAGACATACACGCAGTTGTAGCTTTAATGTTTTCACATGAGTCTGATATTAAGAAACTTACCGATAGCGTGGAATTACTTCGTCTGTAATAGATGTTAACTACGTCCCATAAGAGCGAGATAATATAACGTTCCTTAAAAAAGAAGACTGCACTGATATATGGTTGTGGTCATACAAACTCCTGATTATTGTGATATTAAGGTTGAAAAGGGCGGGTTGGGGAGTTACACCATGAGGAATGGACTAAATTGACTAGTGCAAACAGTTCCGACTAAACACATTCTACCCACCCTCTCTCGTTGGAGGTGGGAGTTTTCTCCCTACCACCCCTTTTCTTTTTGCGCACGTTACTACTTAGAATTACATGTGTTGCATACGGTTTCACATGTATATCAGAAAGACAAACATAGTGCTCTTTTATGTTTGTTTTTAGCAGGATTATTCTTGTTTATTGTCCAATATCTGGACTTTAATACATTTGACGGTCAATATAAACTTTCATATTTAGCAGTGTAATACTTATTAAAGGAAGCGGGTATCACGTACGATTGCAAGTGTAACTTAATAACATGCTGTTCTTGCAACAGCTTATGACGAATCGTAAAAAGGATGAGAACGTACGTTGTCGACATTGTTGTGCATACGGTTCCTGACACTCCATCGAATGCGGTTAGGTAGGCTATATGTATTTTAATACGCAGTGGCAAACTGTAGGCTTGTCATATGCTACAGGCTAAATTTAGCTAATTGCATCTGCAAACTAAGTAGCTGAATCCGTAGGCCTGAATGTTAATACGATTATAATCGAGTTAACGGAGCTGACGAGTATTCAAGATCAAAAGAGCACTGACAAAATACCTTGCAAAAAAAAAAAAACAGTGTTTAACATGTTTTCGACACTGAAAGGGGGAGCAGTTGCGCCACTGCTCCCCCATGGTAACGTCCCTGCACGAGTAGAGGGAAGTATGATGAAGAATGTTGGTCCGGGAATTTTCGAAAATTCAGACACAGTTAATTTATTGGTGTACAACTATTAAAACTTCTTATAACGGCTACTAAAAAACTTCGTTGAAGGAAATGAAAAACTAACAGATATTTCCGAAACAAATTCTACACACATTGACAGTTTGGAGGTTGTTTGTCCTGGAACGCCATTTTCATGCTCACTGTTATGATGTAATTTCTGCTGTTTGATTTACAAATCGAGTAATTTAAATTAGACTGAAATAAATAAATATTATCGGTTTTATTGTACAATGCCCCACATTATTTTCATTTTGAAAGACGCACAGTTTCAAGTTCATTAAACACTGAAGGCCTCGATTATCTATCTGCCTTCAGTTTAGTGAACATCTTGGGATTGTCATACATATCGCTAGATATTGCTAGATATCCAGACAGTACAGTGTCCTTGGGATTTTTTGGGATTTTTCGGGCCTGATCTTAGAAATTGCAAAATCGGGATTTTTTACACTCCATGCAGGTCAGTGGACGACCTCTAGACGTCACTAATACACAAACCGATCACTTGTTATAGATGAAGTTGTGTGTTGCCGGATTTGGTCAAGGTCTTGGTACTACGGACAAAGGTCATTAATTAAGGTTCGTAACTCATCGGGAAGCGATTATAGGGGTAGGACGTAGGGTTGTGAGGTGCGCGTTTTCATGCAGATGGGAACAATCTCAAGAAGTGATGATTGCGTTCGCCCCCCCCCCTCCCCCGCTCCCCCGCCCATGATACGCCCTCGGATCCACTACATGATATTCACAGGAGAAGTGTTCAATTCTCCAATCGCATGTGGAATTTATTTTTAGATTCATTGTACGAGTTATGGTACTAGGTTTGGGGTTACAATTATCATTCAGGTCGGAGTGTATAACATTTTATCTCTGGATGGCAGTGTTGCATCGAAATACATAGGTCTAGTGCAGTTCGCATATAGATCATGGTCTAATACAGATATGCGTCATGTTCGAGACCAGCCACAGTTGGTTTCATAGGACAATTGTACAATTGTTTAAGGCGTCCATACACACACACGCGTCTTTTTCTAACCTGGGGGGCGCCCAACGCCCCCCCCCCCCCTTACTGGATACGCGCCTGAGCACGGCCATATGATTACAGTCATTTAATTAAAGATATGAATGAACCTAGTGTCCAGTATTACCAGTTTTGAAACAACATCTGTAAATCGTAAACCTTTTTATGGAATATGTGAAATCACACACACTGTTCAATTTACAATAGAATGACCATGGAATGCAACGAAACAAGAGTGACATGACGATTATCAACAAGACATACGTTATCCAATTACAGATGATACCTACATAAGGTCATATAATATCCTTCATAGTTGGAGATAAAACAGATACTATTTTATCACCTCTAACAGGTGATATATCAGGAAAATAATCAACAAAGTCCAACAGAGACGAAATTAGCCAAATGAGTAAACAGTAGTATCAATCGATATCATAAATATGAAGGCAAACCGTTTGTTTAGCAGAATATACTAACAAATGCTCAACAAAACGAAACTACCTGGCTATGTAAACAAATATTTACCAACAGATGTACTAGCATCTGACATGACGATGTGTCAAGTGCGCAAGTCTGACATTGTTGAGCTACTTACGAAACACACTGAATGGGGCAGATTATGTCGAACTTCATACACTACGATGAGCTACTTTTAGAATGTAAAGACATTGGTATATGTCTGATAGCGGCCAGATTTTTCTGTTTATTTTACACGAAGTTTGCATGACTTTGTATTTCCCCTGACTCCGGAATAATAGTAATAGTCTTCCTTATTTCATATCCACTGACTGTCGCATCTCCTGTATCGCGTGTGATAAAGATGGAGTCAGCCAATCAACAAACAACTGGGTTGGAGGAGATCAAGTTGTTTGGTGTCGTTTCCCAGGATCTATCTTGGGTGACTTTTATTTCAAGGGATTACGCACCAAGTGAAGAGATTCTGAGATTATGCACAAGCCAGTAAAGACTCACATATGAAAGTCATATGTTCCATTGATACTGAATGGTAACGTTTCAACATCTTCCGCCATCAGATTTTTAAAAGCAGGTAGTCAAAGAAAAGCACCATCACTATCATCACAAACAACAACAACAACCATCACTTTATTCATCATTATAACAAACTAATCTAGTTCTTGAAAAATGTTAATGATATTCGCTATCAATAAGCACCGTTACGTTTTCATAGTAGACAATTGTTTTCATTTAACAAGTGCAAAGAAGTTATGATAACAAATTGACCTACCGTCTCCTTCATTTCTACATAGAAAGCTTTAGCTTGCTCCAACCCAGGTATGCAGATATTACATGCACATTGTAAATACAGAACGCCTTCTTCCCACATTCACTAGTTTATTCGACTGGCTCGGGAACAGGGCATGTGAGCGGATACAGCTCATTCATTAAGTTGTCACAATTCAAGCAAGCAATTGCATGACGGTTTTTGTGCATTACCAGATAGTGTAGAATGAAACTGATGATCGGGTTACTTCAGCTCAATATAGCATTTTGAATTCCGTCTTTCTGAAGAAAATTTGTTAGCACACTGTAATAATGACGACGTAGTAAGATACAGTTGTTTTATTCGTATGAGATTTAACCTCTTTACAAATTTTGAAAAGTAACTATGTAAGCATTAGATGGATGACATCTAAGAGACTCCCATAAATACTTTTGATATTGTATTTGTCAAAGATATACCATCTTGAACAAAACTGAAGGCTTTGTTGCTACAAGAGAGGCTTAAATCAGATAATGGTATTAAGTGGGCGTTTAAAATTACCAGTCTTTACTTTAACATTCGAAATGCACCTTTACGTGTTGATGGATCTAGATCATATTTATGACACTTTACTATCCCTCAGTATTTATAGGGTTGTAACATTTGATACCAAGGAGCCTTTAGGGTGTTTTTATGTTTGCTAAGAAGTTCAAGTTAGTACCGACAGACGAGAAATTACAACTTTAAGGTAGTTTTATGGAAAGCACCATGCTTTATGGTTACCGTATAATATGATGATTGCAAGTTTTATAATAGTTAATATCAGAGTTTGTGAGCAAAAGCAGAGAGATAACCAAATACGTTGAGCGCAAACACTATTCAGCGTTGATGTGGAGAACTGGTCTACTATATCAGGCTGAGTCACATCTTGTAATCTATGTTTCATATCTTCAAACAGCTCATAAAAGATGAAGTTGATAAAGTGCTACGTTTCTCTCAGTATCAAGTACAGTTTTTTTTTACAGTCTGGGTACAGCTTTGCTGAAATCCGAGTACCACTGGTTTCAGTGTCCAAGCACGGTGTTTTACATTCCTAGAAGCGTGTACTTTTGCAACTGAGTAGGCCCTAAGCATTACTTTTCGAGTACTATCCACTCATATGAAGAAAAATAAACACTATAAATACTCTTTAAAGTTAATTTGGCGAAATGATCACTTTAGGTTTCCTACAAAAGGGAGAGACAGATAGAGGGGAGGCCGGTAAGATTAGAAAGGTAGAGCTACTTTGTCAACACTTTGTAATACAAAGAAAATAAAGAAAACTAGAGAGTTCTTTATTACGTAATCGTTTTTTAATTGCATCAGGATTCTTTAAATGCGCCCAATAGATGCAGAACATTACGATAGAGAGTAACGTATCGAGAGTACCGAAATTATGTAAATCCTGAATTGCCTCGGTTGTAAACCAATAACCAATAACCAGTAAACCAATAAACCAATAAACCAATAATCATATCTCATGTGGAAACTAGTTCTGGTTCCAAGGCTAGATCACGAGTATTTGGTAGTCATTGCATACAAGAAATCCCGAGAATAAATTACATTTATTGAATTGTGATAAATTGGCTTACAGAATCTTAAAACATTATTGTAGTCGCAATTGTTATAAGAACCTTAAAAAATGTGTCTCCAAGGCATGTTATATCATGTATCTTAAGTTTGTCACTACAGTTTATATTTATTACCATTAAACATTTGTTTACTGCCTCATTAATTTAAGGTGATCTGATTTTAGTTTTTCATATTGTCTTGTTTATTATTTTGGGTTTATAAGAAATAAGCGAAGTAAATAAAGTCCAGTACACAGCTAAATTTAAAAGTAAAATAAGCACTGCTTAATTCAATTTGGTGTGTATTAATGAGGCCAAAAATTACAAAAATTGATAATACAACTACCTGACAAAATTAATCCACCCAACGGTATTTTTTCTTAATTGTGAAGGGGACACAAACCAAACCAAACAGCAAAGGAGAAGATATGTTTTCCCTTCGGGAAATATCGTTGTGCAGATTCGTGTCCATGAAATTATTTTGCAAATCTATGATTTTATACAGCGTCACTATATTATTGAACATTTTTACATTCCCCTTATCATATCTACAAGGTAAAGTATTGCTATCGCTAGGTGTTGTTAAATAGGTTAATTTTTAAGATTCATTATTTGCAAAACCCACATTCCTTGCAGAGAAAAACAATTTTAATGCATAAAGGAAGAAAATAAAACACACTTTTATCGATGATGTAATACTGAAACTTGACCAAGTCTTCATCTCTGTGTGTGAGAAATCATTATATCCGTGACATATAGATGTTTTGTGTAAGCTTGTTGTGTAAGCTGTTGTTTGTAAATCGATGATTGCGTGCTTTATATAATGAGAGAGGTGAAATGGTGCGTTCTGTGGCACAGTTAGACTGTAAACAGGTCCGTAGTTAGGTCTACACAACTTTTAGTGATAACACTATTTACACTATAAATAGAAGTGATCTTACATCTCGTAATTGAGTCCCTTAATTAACACTCTAGTTACCTCAATATCCTAAATGTCTTAACCATATTCCAAACCATGTGAGCTGATACTTATCCCTTACCTAGTAACCTGGCCATGTAAAGAAGTACTTTAGGAGGTTGATGCTATAAAGCAATCAGCAATGATAAGTGGACTATGAGAAGATGGCTTTGCACACATTACTTTTATATAACCACCTGTTAAAATTCTTCACGAAAGGACGAAAACGTATGATTTAATCGGTGTACAAAGCTGCCTTAGAGATAATCGTATCCTAAACATTTGCTCAATATTGTAATATCATAGTAATTTGATCACGGACTTTCGATTGCAAAATAGAACGACATTTTATCAGGGCAGAGGATTGTCCCAAAACATTGGGTAGTTTTTATTTATATGTGTTGCTCAGAAACATAAGCGTCCGCACGGGGAGGGAAGGTAAGGGGTTAACGGGAAGGTGCAAAACATTATTTTAAATACATTTGTCCTTTTGATTTTGGTGCTTTCATTCGTTCAGACCTATAGGTCAAGCTTTTCAAAAATGACACCACCTCCCACTGGATTATAAATGCGATGGCTTTCCTTTTTGGGTTAGGGAATGGACTAGTCCATATGTGCCATTGTTGAACTACAAGGTTAAATATCTTAGTTCTCCATTGACATAAATATATAGTTCCGTCGTGAATGAATGCAGACTTGTTACAGGCATAAACGTTGACATTAAAGCATGACGGAGTATACAATTTGACTTTATCCTCGTTTTTGTAGCGACATCACTTGTAAATAAAACTTCTACCAAAGTAAATAAAATAAAAATACCAGGTAACAAAGACATACATGAATAAAACTGGTTGTAATTTCGAATACTAGGCATGATATCTCACAACTATATTAACATATTAATTTGATGAAGAGAACTGTTTATAAAATGTTCATCATATCTGACATAAAACAATGTATCAGTATGACAGAGGAATACTATAATGATGAGATATGAAGGGAGCACAACTTCATAAACAAGTTGCCACATAATTGTAAACATATCTGTCTGAAATGCACATCTGTCTGAATACGTCGTTCATTATATTGGCTGTTTTCGTTTACAGATTGTTCTGGCTATTGCTTGGAGAATGATAAGGAAGTTTCAGTTCTTTTGATACAGATGGAAAATCATTTAAAAGGGAAAAACATAAATTTGACATACGAAAAGGATATTTTACTAAGTAACCTACTAATATTTGCTGTTAATTAATATGTACCGTTTACGAGACAACAGTAGTTAAAGTTATAATAATTTTCACAGAAATAAACTGAAAGCAACAAAGAGTGATGTCATAGGGGCATAGTTTCAAAGCTGTGTCTTTGTCTTTCTTAAATGACAAAGTTCTACTTCAAATTTAAGATGCATCTTACACACTACTGTCATTGCATATTAAGTTCAACTCATATGAAACGTTATAACCTTTCCAATCCCAGATCAGAACCTTAAAATTAAAAATATATAAGCAAAATAAAGCATTTGCTGTAAAGGTGTAATTATTAAAAGACAGGTTTTTTGTCAAATTTTAATGATATATCTCGTATATGATGGAATACGGTAAAAATGCAATTACTGTCATTTTAGAACATGCCGATCTCACTTATTCTGCCTAGTGGTTCAGTTCAATTATTCAGCTATGTAATTTATCTATGTGTTGCTCAAATGAGTTATGCCAGAAATTGAAAGGATGATACCTGTAATGGTCAGGAAAATAACTTCTCAAACAAGGGAAAAGGTCCCTTACTTCGCAGATGCGTTGAAGTTTAATGCATAATTATGGTTAGCCGGTTGAATTTTCCACAAAAGCTTGTCCAAATAAGAAAAAAAATAGGTTACCTTGTTTCCCTTTTTTAGGGAAGGGGAGGGGGGGCGGGCCATTTCGGTTTAGGCTTTGTACATTACAAAATGGTTACAATTTGACTTACGAACATGAAGCGACATATTTATAACACAGAACGAGAATTTAGGGAACACTCGAAGTTACTTTTCATATCAAACCTCTATCGGTAAAGACTTAGATATCGTTTTTCATGACACTCTTAAATTTACTAACAGATAAAGTTGGAACCTAACTTACCTTATTGTATTGACAAATTGTTTGTTTCCCATGCGAGTCTCGTGATGCTTCTCCACAACGATATCAGATTGTGAACAAAATGAAAGATTTTATTTGCCTAAATACGTCACAGAAGACTGAGTTATTTACTAAGTATATTTAACTTTGTTTAATCTCTTCATAATCAAGTAGGCCTGCATATTTACCTCAAACTGGATCTCGAAAATATTTATGAGATTTTATCTTCAAGTCGTATGTTTATAAGGCTATTAAATTTGATAAGTAACCAACTTTATTGTTACTATATGGTATTTTAGATACCCTAAAGATTATAACACAATGATTGTTACTATATTGCTATGAGTAACAACCAAAAGGAACCAAATAGACCAGCCAATGCGTTGAAGTTTACTGCATAATTATGGTTAACCGGTTGAATTTTCCACAAAGGCTTGTCAAAATAAGAAAAACATAGGTTACCTTGTTTCCCTTTTTTTAGGTAAGGGGGGGGGGGGCGAAGCCATTTCGGTTTAGGCTTTGTACATTACAAAATGGTTACAATTTGACTTAAGAACATGAAGCGACATATGTATAACACAGAACGAGAATTTAGGGAACACTCGAAGTTACTTTTCATATCAAACCTCTATCGGTAAAGACTTAGACAAATCGTTATTCATGACACTCTCAAATTTACTAAAAGAAAAAGTTGGATTTTAACTTACCTTTTTGTATTGACAAATTGTGTTTTTCCCATGCGAGTCTCGTGATGCTTCTCCACAACGATATCAGATTGTGAACAAAATCAACAATTTTTACTGCCTAAATACGCCACAGAACTAAGTAGATTTAACGTTCTTTAATCTGTTTATAATAAAGTAGGCCTGCATATTTACCTCAAACTGGATCTCGAAAATATTTATGAGATTTTATCTTCAAGTCGTATGTTTATAAGGCTATTAAATTTGATAAGTAACAAACTTTATTGTTACTATATGGTATTTTAGATACCCTAAAGATTATAACACAATGATTGTTACTATATTGCTATGAGTAAAAACCAAAAGGAACCAAATAGACCAGCCAATGCGTTGAAGTTTACTGCATAATTATGGTTAACCGGTTGAATTTTCCACAAAGGCTTGTCAAAATAAGAAAAAAATAGGTTACCTTGTTTCCCTTTTTTAGGGAAGGGGAGGGGGGGCGGGCCATTTCGGTTTAGGCTTTGTACATTACAAAATGGTTACAATTTGACTTACGAACA
>JAIPMN010045554.1:0-13588 GCA_020650975.1 Apostichopus californicus | reverse complement strand
TTATTTTACAGTGGCAGAAATTTTACGGGGGAAGGGGGGGGAGGAAGCCACTTCAAAATCTTTAAATTTATAAAGGCCAGCTTTAACACAGAATTCCAAACTACAAAATTCCATTTTGTGGACTTGGAAGTGCCACAGTAAACAAGACTTGTTTTTACTGACACCCCCACAAAACTTGGTTGGTTGTGTTCATAGGTAGAAAATTGTCAAAGGGTTCAAAATAGGTAGTTGTTCGTCATTGAAATCACGTCTGTCAGAGAGCCAAACGACTTTTTCTAACCTCCAAACTGAGGGTCAAAAGTAGAGCCACTTGCCCAGAATGGTATCTTTGATTGCATTCACGTATTGCGCAGGGACCCAGTAAATCCAGTACCGTGAAGCCTCTGTGGGCCCGAGTTGAATGGCCTGTGAAACAGAACATTCCCACATGATAAAAAAATAACTATGACTTCAATCAAGAATGATGGATGCATGGGAAAATTTCTATCATTTGTCAACTTAGGTCTTGGTGACCCATCGGGATGACTGCATGCCAAAAAGTCCTTCTGCAGCACACGCCTTTATTGGTCTTACTGCAAATTACAATGTCCCAACCCTGTCTCCTTTGTTTTATTTTACCCAAAATACCCAGAGCATACTCTTCTACCAAAAAGCCTGACAACAATGCTCTCCCAGTACATCTGAATCTTCATTGTGTTTCTACCAAGAACCCCAACCTATCTACTATATATGAGCAACACCATCTCTCTCACTAAAACAACCACCTCCCAACTGTGTGTCCAACAACTTCAAACCAACTCCCTTCGACCAATTGCCCTAACATAACATTCCAAACTAACAATTTTTAACTTGATCATTCCAACTAACATTATGGAGTAGTTTTATTTAAGTGATGTTGGTAGGAGGGGTTGGGATTTGAGTGATTTTGTCTAAGTCATGGATTAGTTTTAATCAAGTGTTGGTAGGAGGCGTGGTGGGGTTAGTGCACTTGTATTAAAGTTATGGAGTCGTTTTAATCAAGTGATGTTGGTAGGAGGGGTTGGGATTGGAGTGATTTTGTCTAAGTCATGGATTAGTTTTAATCAAGTGTTGGTAGGAGGCGTGGTGGGGTTAGTGCACTTGTATTAAAGTTATGGAGTAGTTTTAATCAAGTGATGTTGGTAGGAGGGCTTGGGATTGGAGTGATTTTGTCTAAGTCATGGATTAGTTTTAATCAAGTGTTGGTAGGAGGCGTGGTGGGGTTAGTGCACTTGTATTAAAGTTATGGAGTCGTTTTAATCAAGTGATGGTAGGAGGGGTTGGGATTGGAGTGCTTTTTGCCTAAGTCATGGATTAGTTTTAATCAAGTGTTGGTAGGAGGCGTGGTGGGGTTAATGCACTTGTATTAAAGTTAAGGAGTCGTTTTAATCAAGTGATGTTGGTAGGGGGGGTGGGGTTGGAGTGCTTTTGTCTAAGTCATGGATTAGTTTTAATCAAGTGTTGGTAGGCAGCGTGGTGGGGTTGATGTACTTGTATTTAAGTTATGGAGTTGTTTTAATCAAGTGATGTTGGTAGGAAGGGTTGGGATTGGAGTGCTTTTTGCCTAAGTCATGGATTGGTTTTAATCAAGTGTTGGTAGGAGGCGTGGTGGGGTTGATGTACTTGTATTTAAGTTATGGAGTCGTTTTAATTAAGTGATGTTGGTAGGAGGGGTTGGGATTGGAGTGCTTTTGCCTAAGTTATGGATAACTTTTAATCAAGTGTTGGTAGGAGGCGTGGTCGGGTTGATGTACTTGTATTTAAGTTATGGAGTAGTTTTAATTAAGTGATGTTGGTACGAGGGGTTGGGGTTGGAGTGCTTTTGCCTAAGTTATGGAGTTGTTTTAATCAATTGATGTTGGTAGGAGGGGTTGGGATTGGATGGCTTTTGCCTAAGTCATGGATTAGTTTTAATCAAGTGTTGGTAGGAGGAGTGGTGGGGTTGATGTACTTGTATTTAAGTTATGGAGTTGTTTTAATCAAGTGATGTTGGTAGGAAGGGTTGGGATTGGAGTGCTTTTTGCCTAAGTCATGGATTGGTTTTAATCAAGTGTTGGTAGGAGGCGTGGTGGGTGGGATGTACTTGTATTTAAGTTATGGAGTCGTTTTAATTAAGTGATGTTGGTAGGAGGGGTTGGGATTGGAGTGCTTTTGCCTAAGTTATGGATAACTTTTAATCAAGTGTTGGTAGGAGGCGTGGTCGGGTTGATGTACTTGTATTTAAGTTATGGAGTAGTTTTAATTAAGTGATGTTGGTACGAGGGGTTGGGGTTGGAGTGCTTTTGCCTAAGTTATGGATTAGTTTAAATCAAGTGTTGGTATGAGGGGTGGCATTGTAGTGCTTGTGTCGAAGTTATGGATAACTTCTAATCAAGTGATGTTGGTAGGAGGGGTGGGCTTGGAGTGCTTGTGCCTAAGTTATGGAATAGTTTCAATCAAGTCATTAAATAACTTAAGTACAAGCATATCAACCGCACCACCCCTCTGACCAACACTTGATTAAAACTAACATAAACAAACTAAGGCACAAGAACTCCAACCCCACCCCTCCTACCATCATCAATTGATTATAACTACTCCATAACTTAGGTACAAGCACATCAAACCCCACCAGCCCTCCTACCTACATTTGATTAGAACACCTCTATACTACAACACTTCCATGCCACCGCTCCCACCAACACTTGATAAGAACACCTCTATACTACAACACTTCCATGCCACCGCTCACACCAATACTTGACTAATACTGCCCTTCATCTTACCAACACCATCCAAATCCATACTTTGTCCCACCTCCTGTGTGATTTTTCCTGTATGGTTCTCTTCAATCATACTTACCACACAGATAGCATTGTCAAACTCACCATTATGTGGTACTCTTCATGTCCTTCTATGGGCTCACTCACAACTGCCTTGACTGAGTTCATAGGTAGTTTTTCCGTCCTCTCTGGAATGATAAGGTACTACAGATTTCATAACTCTGTATCAAGGATGGTACGAAGCTACACTCAAGTCATTTGTCGTTAGGGGTGTGCAAAAGTGGGTGGGTGGGTGGGGGGCGTGGCCTTCCATTGTCAGTCGGGGCAGTTTATCCATTCCGTGGGGGAAGAATAAGACCACTGTTATGGAGGTGCACCCACTTTTCAACCTCACATAAAAAGTGTATTTATTAGGCTACATTATTAGGACAATCCTTTGTTTAAAGCTTATTAATGACCTAATTTATAGCTAACGTGTACCTCAGAATGCACCAGTAGGTGTCTACCTTTCTGACGGCACCCAGACTTCCCTACATGAGAGTCACCTTCAATGCCCCCAGGGTCACATCCCCACCTCCATAAAATCCTTCATTTACCTCTGGCCCTTCCGTAACTGTTCAGCCCCTAACTAAATCAGTCGGGAAATTTGGGACTTTTGAAATTTTAAGCATTCAACTAGTCTGTTACAATGACAGTATGAATGCTATGATCAGTGAAACGTGCTTCAAATAAATACAAATACAAACGAAATATGAACAAAATACACAGTAAATACAAACTAAACAAATAAACTTATTTAATATACATTTCCTTGTGTTCCCTATTGGAAGCAAATATATATACGAAATGTCAAACTGAAATAGTGAATTATATGTCACACTGAAATTAAGAAATTAAGTGCAATTTTGATTTAAATCTCACACACAGACACACACACGCACACAAACAAACGGACAAGTTTTGTATGATTCTTACCTTTAGTGCCAATCCAGATCTGATCAAGTTCCAGCTTGAATGTTAGCCTAACTTTACTGTTTGCCTTGTTCACCATCCCAGACACAGGTACTGATGGCAGCCTTTCCTGTAACAGGAATAAAATACTTAATTATAATATGACCTTTGCAGCAGTCGAGAAAATTTCATACAGTACAAACCATGAAATTTAAATAAGCGTCTTTCCATACATTTTATGAGCTTATCATAATTTAAGAAACCACAAATTAGTAGATATATAACACAAAAAAGAATCCTTCTTAAGTAATATTAATGCCTCAAGTTGAAAAACCCCATCAAAACCAGAACAAACAAGAGAATGTTTATGTATTGCTTATTAACATCAGAGTGTTGTACATAAAAGTACACAATTATCTGTTATGACAGACAGGGCACTACACTAACAACTGCTTCTTTTTCATTTTAAAAGGAAATTTTCATAACATCATAGACTTAAGTGAGCGAAGCAACCTCTCAGATTTGAAACACCATTTATAATTGTTAAGCCCCAGTTGTATTACGAAAGCACTGCACAATTCCATGTGTCCGTAAACTAAGGCGACCAGAGGTCCCTGATTTAATGTGCCGTTCCCAGGGTTAAAAGAGTGCCCCTCAATTTCCCTTGATTTTATGTACTGTAACTGGAAGATCCCCAAATTTATAGAAAGACCCTGATTAATTTAAATTTTGATTGTAAGCTGTGATTTTTTACTACTGCAAATGCAAACGCAATCCATATCAGATCATTCAATAATTTCATAGCCTGCAATTCACCTTGAAAACACATTTTTGCACACAGTGATAAATAATTAAACTTCCAGTGACCTTCATGTTCTTTGCCATGAACAAACTTCTTCCTTCTGCATGAGGTGTTCCAAATTGAGACATTTGACCGTCATCTTTGAAACCATCAAAACTCTGAGTGACTCTCAAAATGCCACCCCTCTCTTTGAATGTACAGTCTGAAGGTAATTACCCCTTGATCTTAACAAGGGGTGGGTTAGAAGGGGGGGGGGAGGGTCAACTTAAATATCATCTCCCTGGATATCCTAGCAAAGTATGGTCACAGTCTTGTATATGACATGATAGTTTACTGTGCAATAATTTCTTCTCATTGAAGCTATCAATCAGCAGTTCATTTGTACAAACTTTGAAGATGAAACCTGGTCAATTGTGATTTATTTCCATTTCTCTGTACACGTGCGTATATATGCATTGTAAGGGATTATGTTGCCAGCACGAGACAGCTGCAGGAAAGATATTTCAAAATCTGCAACAGAGATATTATAGCAGTCATTAGTGTACTGCATGTCGCGAATTTATTATTTTGCATTTATTTCAGTTTTTAGTGCTTCCGTAGATATATATATTTCTTCGGTTATATTTTTTTATTTGTATCTTGCTTGGGTTAGGGTTAACAGGGTTAGGTTTAATACCGGGCATGCAGCCATTACTGTACTGCATTTCCACCTACTCACATGTACGACTTTAATACCAGGCATGCAGCCATTACCATAGGAGCCTAATTTGATTTGGGGGGCTGTAACGACTTGCCCGAAAAATATAACCAAAATTTTTCAAGCGCTCCGCTCGTTCAACATCTTAATGTGCATATTATATAGGCATTCATCGGTTATTTCATCATATGCCAATAACAAACAATCATTTTCCGTGTTATTACTCTTCCATATTGGTTAGAATTATTGGGGAAGTCGTTACAATAATAATGATCATAATAATATAAGTTTAACCATTGAAAAACACATTGTCTACGCATATTGCCCGAATTTTCACAAACAGTTTTGGTTGGGGGGCTGCAGCCCCCCCCCCAACCTCCTACGCCTATGGCCATTACTGTACTGCATGTCCAACTACCAGGCATGCAGCTATTACTGTACTGCATTTCCAACTACTCACTTGTACACCTTTAATACCAGGCATGGCGTCATCTGGTACTCCTTTGTCTAATATCTTTTTGTGCAGCTTCATCTTACAGAAAGGTTCCTTTGTAGCACCTGAGAAAATAAAAACAAATACAAAAACTATGATCATAAAGAAGCGCAACATGAAAGGGACACAAGATCTACCTACAAAGCTTTTAGGGTTATATTCTCTGGCAATTTCATGTATATTTTTACTAATTAATGTCAAAGCCATCTGTACTTTAAAAACTGCTGAAAACTGAATTGAATCATTATCTTTCACTGTTCATCTTGATTTGAAGGGAACTTTCTACTCAGTTTCTAGATGAGTGTTCATAATTTGATGAAGTACAAACTTAGCATGAGTAATAATAATAATAATCATAATACACTAAGTCTTACATAGTGCAACACACACTTAAAGTCTTGCTGCGCTAAGAAAGAGAGTTTACAGAAAAAAAAGAAGCTTATAACACTGAGAATAGATGAGTCTTTAAGTAAAGCTTTAAAATTAGACACAGATTCAGCTTCTTTGGGTGAGGCAGAATATTCCACATAAAGGCATAAGTTTGATGATCATATTAGACTTTGTGGCTAAAGTAGGAACAAAAACTCAAATGTTAGTACTAGGTTAGTACCAGGTGATGAACTGGGGTATACCTGTGAACAAGACATTGTAAGTATGTTGGGACAAGGCAATGGATGTATTTGAAAGTAAGGTGTTATGCAAAGTCAATCTGTTTGTGTCTGTATTCCATGTTTACCATTCTAAGTATGTGACCGGATTCCTTTATTGTCAAGCCATGCCATGCTGAATACCAGGGTGCGGTTACGGTTGGCTGAACTCGCTATATAACGAACAGTTGGACGGTGGCTCAAGTGCTCTTTCCCGTGACGCAGCCTCTCTGATCCTCGGCTGCTGCTGTTTATTATTATTCCTTCTTGCCGTAACATGTGAACCTGTCTGCATTTCTATCTTATAACAACCCTTTTCCGTTTTCTGTAACTCTGCCCAACACCGACGTCTCTATCGCAATCAATCAGAATTAATAACCTGTTTACCTGAACTATTATAAATACTTACCTGTGGAAAACGCATTAGCCAGTTTCGTACTAAGCGGCCGGACCAACCCCTACACCACCGGAACCTACCGAAAGGAAGTACCTCTGCGCGCATTACTTAAGTTCTAAGTTTTGTAAGTACCAGTACGATGTGTTTTTTGTATAATTTCATGTAATTACAAGGACAGTTCTATTATATTTCGTTGTACATTTAACTGCCCTTTTGTCTACTATCTCGTCTGCCGATTCCTTTCCCACTCCGACAACAACACCTCAAAATAACTACAACCTGTATCTGACTTCAAGACAGATATTTTGGGGGCCTATCCGGAAAGAACCAACAAAGTTAAAATAATAATAATAATAATACTGAACATTTTGGCCAATTGGAAATCCTCGTGTCAGAAAGTTATTGGAGATAGACGATCGTAGACGAAACACAGTAATTTAATTCATCTCATGTATATTTTATTCTTGTTGCAC
Source organism: Apostichopus californicus (assembly GCA_020650975.1). Taxonomy (NCBI): domain Eukaryota; kingdom Metazoa; phylum Echinodermata; class Holothuroidea; order Aspidochirotida; family Stichopodidae; genus Apostichopus; species Apostichopus californicus. Next base: position 6,348 of record JAIPMN010045554.1, on the reverse strand, counting down.
ATTGTGATCATGTCTTTCAGTGATCCAAAAGTATTTCTTGATCGTACGGACTTAACATACGATGTAATCGATGATTTGTCTAGAGAGTATTATCAAGTTAGTTTAGCTGAGTACTGTAAAATTAATCTTCCTCTGCCTGTGAAGAAAGCGCAGTTAAATCGTGTACTTTGTAAACATTTGAGTAAATTGGGAATCCTTCAGTTTGAGAGTGAATCTAAGTACGAAACGGTTACAGATGCAAAAGTTGCAAATGAAATTAAAAGAATTGCATTGCCAAAATGATCGTGAACAGAGGGCTCACGATCGTGAACAGAGGGCTCACGAAATGAAACTAGAAGAAATGGAACATGAAATGGAAGTAAAGCAACTTGGTTATTGTCAAAGTTTCATCCAACCTTTCTTTTCTTCTTCTGCGAGTGCTTTCTTGTCCACCGGCTTGTTGACCTCGAGTACGTCATCCAACTTTGACCCGACCAGCATAAACTTGGCACCTTTTGTTACTTTCAGCTCTCTCAACGTTTTGTCATCTTTCAACAATCCTTTGAACATAAGTTTTTGCATGGCAGACGGAACACCTGGAGTACAAAGCAACAGACAAAGTAGCTGTTAGCTTACATATCAAAGAAAACAATTTTGGGGGGGCAAATGATTCTCCAAAAATTGGAAACAAAGAAGCTACAAGTTACTTAAATAAATAGCCACTACAGGAATAGATACTTAAACCTGATATGCAAGAAACAAACAAAATTTGAATCAAATTTTTTTATAATATCTTTCTTGAAGAGTACCTGTATAGTACTTACAAACTTCATTTCAAATCCAGCTGGTCGTATTCCATTCAATAAGAACAATTCGCATCCTTGGAATCTAATTAGTAATTTAATAGTGTACTTTCTACCAGGCTTCTTCGTGTTTCGCTCAATTACCCTTTCTTCAGCACTGTTCTGTACCATGTCTGTGTGAGGTCTCTCCAAATCTTCAGGTGTGACCCTATTTCAACTATTGTGGAACTAACGCAGCAAACTAACATTTCTTTGCTTGAGCATTTGTGTGGCAGGAGCAATTTACAATGTCAAATTTCAAAAAGGGTTTTCCTAGCAAAAAGGGCAAGGTTTCCTTCCATAGATACTGTCTCCATAGACTACTGTCTAACTTCCTGTGATGGAATTTAACTATTAAAATTGCTCATGGACATCATTTGGCTTACTATAATATATACAATGTCTTTCTTGTTTCTCTTTCTTGTGTTGCTTCAGTGTACATACGAATGGTTGTGGTCATTACTTGTAAACACAAGACTAAGACTACTGTACCTACTGTACACAAAACTAATTTATGTTCCTCTCTAAAAACTCTCTCTTTCTTATAAATGCTGTAATTTGCAAGAGACTAGTAAATAGAACTGGCCTTTACAATACATGAGATATGAAATATGTCTCTTAACAAAATAAATACCAATATTTCACATTTATCAGGTAGTGAAGTAATATTATGTATACATGTCATTACTGTACACATACAGTATCACCTGCTTTTTAAATCACACAAAAAATACTGTTAAACTTTATACAGGTCTTCTAATGAATTCAGTTTTGTAAAGCCCAAAGGTAAGGTAAGGAATTTCGACCAAATGTGAACAAATTGTGTGGATAGATCGGGCAGTGTGCGTGTGCTTAAGACTTCACAACTGATAAACATTTTGCCAGTTTACAGTCACCTCGGCTTCAGTCAAAAACTGAACATGCAGCATGACTGTATTAAAACTGTAATATTGCTGATTGTGATTGTGATGTCTTTCAAAACATGAATAAAAATTGAAAGGAGCAACACTGAAACTGCTGTTGCTACCTTAACAAAAATTTATCTGCCAGAATACAAAGAGACTAATAAATTTTGAATTTTTTTGGAATATTAAAAAAATAGCAACAAAACTAGCTTCACAGCATTTTGACCATATGTACAGTATCTTCCAAAATAAAAATGCACACGTATTTACCTGTGACAGTTTGAATATGACCTTTTAAACCGGAGACTGTACCATCAAGGTCAAAGGTCACATCGTACTTTTGCTTGTTGAACATCACTTTGAACGTGACCGTCTCCTTAGGAGTTACATCCTCCACTGTTTCAGTTTTTGTCTCGCTACTGTTTCCTGAGGTGTCGAGCTTTTGTTTCTTTTCTTCGCTTTGTTCAACTGATGCACTCTCAGCTTTCTCTTCTGTCGATGTGCCATCCCCACTTCCGCTTTCGAGGCCAGAATCTTTACCATTTTCAGTCCTATCAACTGTCTCTGGCTTTTTCTCTTGCGGTGGGTCAATGTCCATGGGGCTGTCGCCCTGTTTCGCTTTGCTATCTGGCAACTCCACACTTGTATCCTTTGTTGGCGGATTAAATGTTTCCTTTTCTCCATCCATTTTTTAAAGATGTTCAAGCGAGCAAATGAATACAAAAACCAATGTAAAAAGATGAAGAAATAAATCCACTCAAGGTAAAATATTTGGGACTGATATAACTGGCTGCTTTTAGCCCTTCAAAATATATATCCTGTAGAGATGAAAAGGAGAGTAAAAAATTTAGGTGAATATCAACACATCAGGGAATATCAAGCTGCATGTCAATCCTAATCAGGTTAATTAAAGCTCCATCATTCTTTCTGCCAATATGTCAATCTTGGGCAAATCAATTTATAAAAACATACCCACCCCGATTATTGGGCCTGTCTTTGCTTGGGAAGAACTGCCAGGCACAGTATGTAACCAATGCTGCAAAAAATTGAACTTGTTCTAGAGCTGCCCTGCTCTTGTTGATTTTGAGTGGCGAGATCCAAACTAATCCTGGACACTCTACAAACTATCCATGTGGGCATTGTCAGATGAATGTAGGTTGGTCAGCAAAAGCCTTAGCTTGCGATGAATGTAGTGTCTGGTTCCACAAATAAACTTGGCAGTGAGGACTATCATCATTTAGAATTAGAAGGTTCTGCTGTTAGTTGGATTTGCAAGCACTGTAATGCCCCAAATTATCATGGGAGCCTGTTCAGGGTCATTTGAAGTCGAAATATTTAAGTTATATCATCCTCAACCATCCAGATGCTCAGTTAGATTCACTTGGGCCTACGTTTGATCCCCCTCTTACTAGCAGCCCCATCAAACAAAAATCTAGTGCTAACACTAACAAGCAACAAGTAGTTCCTAGGTCCACTAGAATATCATTTAATAGTATAAGCTATGCCTCTACCGTAGATTCGAAACCGGATGTGCCCCTAAAAGGCAATAATTGGAGAACTCTTATTGTCAACGTAAATGGCTTAAGAAGTAAGGCTGACCAATTGAATACTGTAGTGGACTATGTGAGGCCTGATGACATTGTGGGTTGTGAATCCAAAATAACAGATAAAGACTTCACAATGCTGAAGTAATTCCTCTGGGTTATCAGAAAGATGTTTTTTGTAAAGACCGTACAGATAGGGGTGGTGGGGTGTTCCTAGCATTAGGGACGATTATGTGGTCTCCCAAATCCAAGAAGCTGAATCAGACTGTGAAGCTATTTGGGTTGCAGTCACCATTCCTAGGCAGCTGCCTCTTTATATGCTCATTCTACAGGCCACCAGTGTCTGGCCCAGAACCATTTCAGAAATTAGATGAGGTCATTAAGAAGGTCAATGCTAGAGGTAACAAACATGTTGTCATTGCTAGGGACATGAATTGTGGCCATATAGATTGAAGTAGTACCACAGTCAAGGAGAATGCTACTGAACCAGGTGCGCACAAAGAACTGCTTGACCTCCTTAATGCTAATTTACTGATTAATACCCAATTCTCTCCCACTAGGGAAGAAAAGATACTTGATTTACATTTGACAACCGGGCCCTCCTTGGTGAAAGTCACAATTAGTGATCCCTGGTATAAGTGACCACGACATAGTAGTTATTGATTCTGAAATCAGGCCTAAGTATAATCCATCAGCTCCTAGGAAATTTATTCTTACAATCATGCAAACTGGAATCTTATTAAAGAGAAAACCATACGTTTTGCTGAACAGTATCCCCTAACAGCAACGAGTGACCAGCGCTCTGTTAATGAAACTTGGTTAGAACTCAAGAAAAATCTGCTTGAGATGCTTGATAAGCATATCCCCTCAAAATTTAAGTCAACACGTTACAATCTTCCTTGGATGTCTCCCCGCCTGCGTAAATTGACTTGGCGTAAGCATCGACTTTACAACCTGGCTAGGAGAACTACTGAAATGGGGGAAATAGCTGAAAATTGGTTGAAATATTAGGACTATAAAAAATCTACCCAACAAGCAATTAAGAAAGCTCATCACGATAACATTGAACATTCCATGACTGATGCTTTTAAAGAAGGTAATAATCGCCCCTTCTGGAATTATATTTAGCAGGAAAGAAAGGATGCAGGTGGGGTAGCACCTCTCAAGGTTTCTGGGACTCTCTACAGTTCTAGCAGGGATAAAGCAGAAATTTTGAGCAGACAATTTAGCTCTGTGTTTACCAGTGATACCATGGACAACATCCCTTATATGCACGGGGAACCATACCCTGATATTCGTCCATTACTTGTCACTGACCTGGTGTCCAAAAACAGCTGTTAAATATTGTTGAGTCTAAGGCTTCCGGGCCAGACAATATTCCTAACCGTCTATTGAAAGAGCTAGCTATTGAACTTGCTCCAATGCTTGCTTCATTGTTTAACCAGTCATTGTCTGATGGTGCTGGACCATCTGATTGGACTAATGCTAATGTCACTCCAATTTTTAAGAAGGATGATAAACATCTTGCATCCAATTACCGTCCAGTCTCTCTAACGTGTGTCTGTTCGAAGTTGTTAGAACATATAGTGGTGAAACACATAATGGAACATTTGGACAATCATGCCATTTTAACCCACTTACAACATGGTTTTAGAAGAAGTTGTTTGTGTACTACTCAGCTTCTCATGACTATTTCAGATTTAGATCACTATTATGATAAGAATACCCAGGTTGATATAAATATTCTTGACTTTTCTAAGGCATTTGATGTAGTTTCTAGGGTTGTGCGGGATCCCGGTAGTCAAGTGAATCCCGGTATCCCGATCCCGGTATTGACTAATCCCGATCACAAAGCAATGTGTAAATACTACCGGTAGTGGGAAAACAACCGGTTATTATATTAGTTTCGGTATCATTCCCGGGAATCCCGGACATAATAAAAATATCTACGTGTTACTATTTGAAATACAGAAAACAAAACACGATATTTTCTGGTTTCTGTGTTCTTAGTTTGAATAATATCTGACCAATTTACGTACTGGCCTAGACCTATATATTAACGAATCAACTTTTCACGTAGTAATTTGCACCTAGGCTACACCAAATATCGAACGTTACTAGCGCTCAGCATGTTACGGGACCTCAAAGTTATTCTGAAATTTTCGTTATTTATTCTTCCTTCAAACGATGATTGTCAAGGTTCCCATGTACAAAATCTTACTCTTATGCATTTCACCTCATTTTGTTATAATAATTATAACGATTTAATAAATTTTGAGCCAAAACCGCAGGGAGTATATCCAGTTTAAATCCATCTTTGCACGGGACTGTATATTATTATCGCCTAGGGTACGGTACAGGTACACACAGCAGTTCAGTACTTGAGATTTGATGCTGTAATGAAATGGTTTCGTTTATTAATGCGGGGGGGTTCCACGATGTCATTTATATTTATCTTTCGCTACTTTTTTAATTTTTAAGATCTTTTGTACGAAAGATTGATATTGTACGTATTGAAAGTATATTTTCTGGACTAAACAAAAGCCGTTTAACGATATAAATAAATCTATACTATTCTTATGTATGTAGTATATAATCCCGTATTTACGTAGCCCCTATGTAACATTCTTATTGTCTGAAGTTCCAAACACGTGGTGACTTGTTGATAGTTAAGAATTTTTCATTGTGAACTTTTGAACTTGAAGGGGTGCCCTATTCCAATATCATGGATTAGTGGGGAACTCCCAATTTATGTTTGTGAACGGATTACAAGTTTAATCCACGTGCGAACGTGTTAATTTAATATCGTACGTCGAGTATGAATGAAGGATGGTGTGGTTTGCTTTTTTCCAAGGTTTGTGCTTTTCTTTTTGGAAGTGTATGTTAACTAGAGCACCAATGGTGCAGAAGCTCATACCTTTTCAAGCTTAAAAATGTAGGGCCCACAAAACTTTATGGCCCACCAAATTTCAGGCCATTTTTCAGATTCCACCAATTTTGGGCCCATGAGGGATAACCCCCCCCCCCCTCCATTAGCAGAATCCTGGCCACACCACTGGCTATAATTCCTATTTTCCC